>JANRFK010000975.1:8188721-8203081 GCA_030068395.1 Apalone spinifera | reverse complement strand
ATTTTATCTCTGAAGCAGATGACTTCTAAAAAATTGTAGACCAGTGTAATCGGATGCAATAATCAGAGCATCATCCTGCACTCAGTGCATGTGGGATAGTTCAGGGCAGGCAAGATACAACCCACAGGCCAGATGCGACCCACCAAGCTACTGGATCCAGCTCGTGGGCCACAGGGTCCAGCCTTGGGCTGCCTGATGCAGCCCACAGGCCACCCCACCAGGACCCTGAGGCACAAAGCAGCCAGCTGTTTCAGAGCAGCCCCAAGCCACTTCAGCTGGCTGGCTGTTCCCCGTGGCACTCAGCTCCATGGGAGGGGGAGGCTTCACAGAAACCAGCCAACGAGGCTGAGATATTTTGCTGGGGGTGGAAGCAGAGTGCAAAATCTCCCACTCATTCCAGCTCTCGGAGCAGAGAGCCCCAGGGAACAGCCAGCCATTTTGAGCAGCCTAGCGCTGTGGCAGGCAGGGAGCCTACCTCAGTGTTCTGCAGGGCAATTGTGCCTCCTGGCCACAGGCTGCCTGTAGCACCCCAACCCCTCCCCGTCCCCCCCAACTTCCTGCCCCATGTCACCACCCCGTCTTGCCCCAGGGCACCATCCGAATATTCTGCACCCGTCCTCCCTTTCTTCCCCCAGGTTACAACTCCCTCTCAGATCCTGCAGCCCCTCCTACACCCTCCCCCAGGCAATATCCTCTCCTCCATACCCCTTTCCAGGCCCGACATCCCAAGCCTCTATCCCAGATCACAACTCACTCCTTCACTCAAACTGCCTTTCTCACCCCACAATGTCTCCTGCACCCCAGTCCTCTACCCCTTCTGCACTTGACTTTTTGTCCCAGACCCTGCACCCTCTCCATAGAAAAGTGCTGTCCTTGATCACTTACCAAAATCGTGGAGTGGCCCCTAATCAAAAATTATTACCTCCCTGTGGGATAGATAGTGCAGTGTAACCACCTAATTTCTTTCCCAACCTTTGATTCAGCTTGCACAGATACTTTTATTTGCTTGTGCTCATTCTTAGCTCAGGCATCCATATCCCTTCCATGCCATTCTTTTTAGGAGTCCATTGTGTCAGACTTTGGATTGACTTATGTCTCAGTCCTGTGAGACTTATGCCTCAATCCAGTCCAGACTTTGGATTGACTTATGCTGAGCATCCTCAACTCCTGTTGAAATAATCAGTTAAGCACCTTGCAGGATTGAGTCCTTAACAAGTCAGGATGAAAGCTCCTTTTTGAATGTATCCACTTATGAACATTGAGACTCTACAATACTGTTCCTCCTGTCAGTATTGTCTATTTCCAGTCCCTGTGAAGATTCAATGGGGAGGCTGTTGAATTTCCTTGTTTTCACCTTAAGGAACTAGACAAGGTTAACAGACTCCCTCACAATAAATGAAATTATTACAGGGTCTTCACAGTACATTGTCTTGTAGTTGGCTTTTACAACCAAAGGGCCAGTCTAGGGAAAACAGAACTGATCCATCTCTAGTCCTCCAGAAACTTTCATTATTTTATCAGTAATTTTCAGGCTTCGTTTTTTCTTCATCTCCACCTGACAGTTTGCCATTGAGATCATAAGATTTATTCTTTAGGTTCTTTGTTTCTAGAATAATTTGGCTTGAGCTGTACTCTATACTTGTCCAGAGTATAAATATAAAGGGACCTGGTCTTATTTCAAGATGCTCCAGAAAGAGAGGGGTAAACAATCTCAACTATTGGTGATCTTTTGAAGAGTCTGGAAATAGGAGAACTCCAGTCACCTATCAACTTATATGTACTCATCCTTACTCCAGTAAATATAGAATATATGATGTATAGAAGTATAAAGGTTTTAGTGGCATGAATTTCTGTTGATACATTACTCACAAGTGGCTTAGCCCATGTAGGACATCCCCTATGAACATCATTTTAAAGAGAACTTATTAGAATTTCTTTTTCCAGCTTTATTATTTTTATTAGTAATCTTTTAAAATCCCTCCAACTTTAAATTCCATTTGGTGGTATATAAATATTGGAGCTAGGGAGAAAATAACATTTATTTGTAGAAGTTTTTAGAAAGCATTTCGGTCTGCTTGCAAATCACTGTTATAGCCTGTGTTAAGGGACTCACCTTGGTAGATTAAAAGATACTAGACATCGCAATAGTCACTTGTCTAGAACTGAAGATGGTAAGTATAATTTTAAATCCCTACTTGGGGAGAGAGCTGATTTCAGGTACTGAAAATTGGTATTTGGAAGCTGATTAGAAGTGTAAAGTGGATTAGTGGGTGCAGATGACAAGGTCAAAAATACAAACTAAGTGCAGTTTATTTTATTCCCTTACTGTGGGAGGGAAGGAGTTTGTTCAAGTGCTTTTATGAGCTGAATGTCAAGTAAATATTAATGCTCACATATAATTATTTTATTTTCAGAAACAGAAACTTCTTGTCACATTAGCGACATGAATATTTTACGTTCATTGAAAGAGCTAAATAAAGAGTTTTATTCCATGGATAACCAGGACATTGACTCAGCTACAACATATTCAGGTTCAAAGAGTCTGCTTTCTCTCAAACTGAGTGTGGCAAGTACAGACGCATTTGATGACTACGAAGTCATAGATGACGTAGAAGAATTAAGGCAAAGAATTACAAATATGAAATCTGAGCTTGAAAAGTACAAAATGTTCATATTTAATTTGCAGTCTGCTAACCATTTTTTGTCCAGTGATATTTTTAGTATAGTTTTGAATGATGCTGAATTGCCTATGGAAAGACATGTTATAATGCAAAATGCTGATGGACAAGAGGCCAAAACATTTTCGACAGTACATCAGCAAGTGGATTATGAAATCCAAATTAAAAACCTGAATTCACAGTCTGCAGAAACATCTGATGAACAAACATCACAAAAACTTAAGCAGCTATTATTAGAAAATGAGGCTGAACTTGAAAAAGAGCAAATTGCAAATATGCATCTTCTCGATGAAGTATATCATCTGCAAAACAAACTTAGAGAAACGTCACCATCCAAGTGAGTAATGCTAACACATTTTCAGCCCCTATGAGTAAGTGCAAGCGCTGGTACTATCAGAGGTAATTCCAGGGATATTCATATTTACATACCTCCCTAGTGCAGTGCAGAAGGTTAAAGTTTGTTAACTTTAATGTAAAGTGACAGATTTTTACTTAGAAGTTGCCTTATAAATAGAAAAAATATTTCTACTGCTATAAGGACTGCTTCTAATGCATCCATATCATCCTCCCATGATGATTTTTATGCCACACACCCTTCTCCCTCCACAGCCTTATAAACAACTTCCCTGCAGGATGCTGTCTCCTACTGGATTTCTTGAGTGAGGTGGTTCTTGCAAGTTTCTCTGTGGGAGGGGATGTCTTAAGACAGATTGGCAGAGATCCTGGGGATTTTTCGTCTTCCTCTGTAGCATGAGGCACTAGTTGCTTGCTGGTTTAAGCTAGATTATGTTAGGTTATCTGTAATTTGAAGTCTTTAAAACATGATTTGAGGAGTTCAGTAACTCAGCCAGGAGTTATAGGTCTGTTATAGGAGGGGGTGCATGAAATTCTGTGCAGGAGGTCAGACTAGATCAGGGCTACTCAACATGTGGCCCGTTTATTTGCGTCCCACGGTGCAGTTTCAGTTTACGCGGGGCTCAGCACACGGCTTGCGGGTGGGATTCTTTGAACATGGCTTCCACTGGGAACACACTCCACAACGCTGAGTCAGTATAATGGTCTTCTGTTGATATGCGTGTTAGTAGTTAAATTCCTGGACTGCCATTGCTCATTAAAAGTGCTGTCATATGGGTAGAAATTGGGTAAATATTGCATTTTATTAATATCAGAAGAACTGACTTAAATGGGAACAGCGTGTTGTGTAGTCTTGCCTTAATCTTTGTATTCTTGCCCATCAGTGTGAAAGAAGCTATTTGCATATATTTGCATATATATGCAACCACACTTGAGTTGTGGCCCTCGGCATGTGCTGTGAGTATCATTGTGGCCTCCAGGGCTTCCAAAGTAGCCCTGGACTAGATGATCACAACAGTTCCTTCTGAATTTAAAATCTATGAGTTTGAGCCACAATCAATGCTCCTGGAATTTTGCAGCACTCACATTCTAATTTTTATGGCAATATTAAAGAAATTCTACATCAGATCTAAAATAGTCTAAAACACGTGTATGGGCAATTCGCTGCCAAATTCCTTGGGACCTTATGTTCTTTTTTGAGGAGTGTCCCTGTGGGTGCTCCACCTTGAGTGTCTGAGCACTGAATATATGTAACAGTGCCTTCAGTTGACTGCATATGTGGGGCAGCTGGCACGCACCGTATGTGCCACTACTCTGTATGTGCAGACAACTATTCCTTCTGTTTCTTCTCTGCCACCATTGGCCTCGGTCAGAACCCAGCAATTTCCCTAAGCATTATCTAGTTGTTAGTCCATTAGACAGTTTTTTGATAGTTTATTGTTAGTTTATAGTTAATAGTTGATAGTTTAATTAGTGTAGTCTATTTAAAGAAGAAGTTAGCGATAGTTAACTAGCCTTTTTTCTCTAAGGTTCTGCCTTGCAGAAATAGCTTATTGGACATGCTTGGTTTGCCTGGCTTCAAAAGGTTTATAACCTGCAGGCTGTCCATTCCTTTATCTGGCAGATACTCCCAGTGTGTCCGATGCTTGTGAGAGGAGAACTGTACCACTCAGTGCACTCACTGCAAGAACCAGGAAAGTGAAAGAGTTATAGCTAAAGATGATGCTTCTCTGATGGTGAAGAAGACTGTCCACCCAGCTTAGGACCCAGAGCATATCACACTGTCCAGACAACCCTCCCTTGTGGCGGGCTCTGAGAGAGCGGTTCCTGTAAGGTTAAGCTCCAAGGACCCTGAGACGACTGAGGCGTCCAAGAAAATATGCCATTTCCCTTCTTGGGCTGATTTTCACATGAGGAAATTCTCTCTTCAGAAAAATCAACTCTTGCTCCAGCTGCACCCAAAGCACTGGAAAGGGAGGTACCAATGAAGTCCAGCACCTTTAAGGGCCAAGACTCAACCGATAGGGCATCGGCCCAGACAAAGCAGAAGTCTTCCATGTCAGTACTCACCAAGACGCCATTGGCACCAATGAGAAAAGAAAAAGAAGATGACAGAAAACAATGACAATAATAAACTAAATAAGCAGGGGCAAAAGCCATGCAACGGAAACACACCCCTATGACTCTCGCAGTCAGTGCAAAGCTGGGTTGCTCCAGCTTTAAAAAATGCCAGTCATGTCAAGAGCCGATGGCAGTCTTGGACAAACATGCATATTGTAGCCAGTGCTTGGGGGAAGCTCATGTACCTCAGAAATGCAAACTGTGCTGTGGTCTCACAGCGAGAGCCAAGAAGGATAGTAAGTTCCATCTCCAAATGATTTTATTGAAAAGACAATGCAGCCAGAGTACTCTTGAGTGTCTCTACCAGCAGAACAGGCTCCCAGAAAGAGAGCCGCTTCATTGTTGCCCCACACCAGGCTAAGAAGGGCCCATCCCCCTCTAAATCCCTGCCTCCAACTCCCATCTCCTAAAGTGGCCGGAGGGGCCAAGAGGAACACCCGTGGCACTGGGAAATCGGGCTCAAACCAGCACTGCAACCACCACATCACGCTTAGCCCAGGTGGTGGAAAGAGCATCATCGGCACCGGAGAGCTCTCGCTGGCGCACCCGCATGCTGGTGCCGGCATTGAGATACGCAGCACCGAGATCTGACACACCAGTGACCAAGCAGTCATGTCATTAGGGACTGTAGTCAAGTGCAAGCCCCCAAGATCCTGACTTGATGCTGCCTCCCATGGAAGCTCCGGGACCGGCACATGGCAGCCATGCAGACAAAAGTGGCAGGCAGGCTGTCTCACCTCCTTCCTCCAGATAGACTTCCCCACTGTCATTCTCTTTAGGTATGTTCTCCATGCCATTTGAGGTCTCCTGTACTCTCTGAGCATGCTGCCTTTAACTAAGACGATCAGCACAGTGTTTTCTCATCACAGCACTGGTCCCCCACTACCTCTCATGGTAATAATAAAGATGACAATACCCTCCTTGGTACTCCAGAGTGGCCATACCCACAACCCCACTACCCTCCCTGCTGGTTACCACGGGACCACTGGCATCCATGGAAAAGACATTCTACCGCACAGTCTACCCCGAAGAGGAGACTCCCTCCACCCTTGTGCTCTCACACTATGCCAACCACTATGGACTCTGAAGAGGAGGAGGATTAACTCCCTAATGAACAAACCGAGTTACGGGACTTAGTTGAAGGGGACTGGTTTGCAGCCCTCAAACTTCAGTATGCATATTTCCATATCGCCATACACCTATCACACAGACAATATCTCTGATCTACTGCGGGTGACGACCACTACCAGTTCAGAGTCCTGCCTTTTGGGCTGTCTTCCACCCCCAGGTTTTCTCAAAGGTCCTGGCAAGGCATCATGATCTTGTCATACTTAAACTACTGTCTTATAAAGCCAATCCCAGGTAGTGACTACCATCATGGTCTCCAAGACCAGGCGGATCTTCAATCGTCTGGGCCTCCTAATAAATGAGCAGAAGTCAACCCTGCAGCCTGCACAGGGCATAGAGTTCATTGGGGCCCAGCTCAGTTCGTTGACTCCCACTTCACTGATTTACAGCCCTATGTCATCTTGTCAACATATTGACAGCAACTCCTACCACTGCGGCACTTACCTGCGTCCAGGTAATGGGCCACATAGCTGCCACTACTTCGTGTAGCATGTGGTCCTCCATTTCAGAGCCCTACAACACTGGCTAGCGTCAGTTTACAAGCCCGTGCGTCACCCCTTGCACAAACAATCACAGTTCCCAAGAGGGTGCTAAACTTGTTTGTATGGTGGACAGTACCCTGCAACCTCCTAGCAGGAGTACCTTTCTACCATCCTGAACCATCCATGCAGATTACCACCGATGCCTCTCTCATGGGCTGGGGAAGCACACCTGCTTCAACACGCAGTCCAGGGCAGATGGTCACCACATAAGTACTCATTACACATCAACCTCCTTGAGCTCAAGGCTCTAAGAAATCTGTTGTCAGATGATGTTGGAGAATCCCAACCATATATCTTTTTGTGACTCCCAACAATACTAAGTGCCTCCAATTCATTTCAAGAACTGGACTAGGCAGGGGATCCTCATCCATTGGAACGAGCCGCTATATTACGCCTTCCCGCCAATTCCATTCATACTCAGAGTTTTACACAAGAGTTCTGGGTCATACTGATAGTCCCCTCCTGGGCCAGACAAACCTGGTTTCCATGCCTCTGTGCGATGTCCACAGCCACACTGTGTCATCTTCCATCCCATCTCGGGATGGGAGCAAACTGCTCCACCCCCAACCACACATACTCCAGCTACATGTGTGGCTCCTGTCTGGTTCCACAGTACAGAATTCCTATGCTCAGAACAAGTGAAATCAGTCCTTCTGCAAAGCAGGCGGCCATCAACTAGTACTACCTACCTGTAAAAATGGAAAAGATTCTCTGCCTGGTGTCAGCGGACTCACACTTACCCTCACACCACCCCACTCCATCAGATCCTCGATTATCTGTAGCATCTTAAAACTGGTGGCCTATCAATCTCCTCCATGAAGGTACATCTTACAGCAATATTAGCTCTTCATGAATGGATAGAGGGCTCATCCATCTTCGCACACCCCATTACAAAAAGATTTCTGAAGGGCCTCCACAACCTCTACCCTCTGATAGGGTGCCAGCCCCTACTTGGGCTGAGATCTGAACTTGGTCTTGGACAGTCTCATGAGGCCTCCCTTCGAACCTTTGGCCACTTGTCCACTCCCATTCCTATTAATGAAGGCACTATTTCTGACAGCCATCAGCTTTGCGAGGTGGATTAGTGAGATGGGGCCCATACGCGATCTTCACCAAGGGCAAAGTAACCTTAAGACCACATCCAACATATCTACCCAAGGTTTGTACAGCCTTCCATATCAATAAGCCAGTAGTACTACCAGCATTTTTGCCTAAGCCTCACGCATCCTCCAGTGCTTCACACACTTGACATCCGACAAGCTCTAGCCTTTTATTTAGATAGACCGCGACCATTCCAAATGTCTCCACATATGTTCTATCCATCACACCATGTTCAAAGGGCATACCTATTTCAGTGCAACACATTTCCAAATGGGTTTCATCTTGCATACTACACACCGCGAGGCACTCCTCCCGCAGGCTCAACAAGCAGCCTCTTCAATGGCAACCCTCCAGTGGTTACCACCACCAATTCCTCACAACTGGCCGTACTGGGACACCTGGGCTGCATGGCGGGCACAGCAATCACAACCTTCACCAGCACCCAGGTCTTGGGTACTAACTGACCAGTCACCTAACCAGTCCCTAATGGAGGAGGAAGGGGATGCCGATGTAACTGGGGTGGAAAAAACACCTGACTCTCCCCCACCAATACATTTGTCATCCTCCTCACCAGATGACACTGTCATGCCCCCATCTCCGTAGGATGATTTTAAATTCTTCCAGGAGCTGTTTAGAAGGGTGGCAGACTCCTTGGAGAACCCTCTCTCATACATGCTGGAGAATCAGCATAAGCTGATGGACATACTTCATGCCTCTTGACATGCCAGACTTGCCCTTCCAGTGGATGATGTCCTAATGGACCCGGCAAGAACCGTTTGGCAAACCCCAGCCATAGTACCTCCAGTATGCAAGAGATAGGACAAAAAGTATTACGTAGCCACCCAGGGAGAAGACTTTTTATTCTCACTCCCCACCCCTAATTCCTTTGTGGTGGAGGCAAAAAATCAGAGTGGCAGGCAACAGACAGCCCACACACCACCATGTGACAGGGACTGGAGGAGGTTTTACCTATTCGACAGAAAGGCCTATTCCTCAGCCACACTACAACTACGTATTTCCAGCCAAGCCACACTTTTGGCGAACATCTTTGACCAGAAGATGACTTCTATTGAGTTCCTACCAGACAATAAGAGAGTAGTTCAGAGCTAACATCAGTGAGGGTGCTCTAATCTCCCACACAGTTCTACAGGCCTCATTGGACTCAGCCAACACAGCGGCTCGGTCTATCTCATCTGCAGTGGCCATGAGACAAACCTCGTGGCTGTAACTTTCCAGGTTTCCCAGGGAAGTTCAGTCTGAAGTTGAGGATCTGCCTTTTGAAGGGTCCATACTCTTCTCCAAGTACACGGATGCCTCACTTGACACCCTGAAAGACTCATGCTTCACGCTCAAAGCCCTTGGCATACACGTTCCTGTCACAAAGAGAAAACAAGGAAGATCATTTACACAAAGATACAGACCAATGCCTTTTAACTAGCAACATAGGCACTTTGACAGCAAGTGCCGATAACACCAGAATAGGCACAGGCAACCAGCAGATCAAGAATCTGCCCCACAACCACCTTCTTCACACCTGGCCTTTTGAAGCATTGGTCAAAGGCTTGAGAGCCCTGATATCTCCAAGTCAGCAATTGACCTTATCCAAACCATTTGAAAAGAGACTAGCCTCATTTTATCAAGCATGGTACAACATCACCATGGAGAAATGTGTGCTAGAGATAGTGCAAACTAGTTATTGTATCACTTTTCCAGTTACTCCTCCACCTATGCACCCCCTCCCCATCCCTCTTCAGAAACCCCTCTCATGAAGCTGTTCTCATGGAGGAACTGGACCTTCTGCAGTTAGGAGCCATAGAGCATGTAACCCAAGAACATAGGGGAAAGGGGCTTTACTCCCACTATTTTCTTACAACCAAGAAAACAGGTGGGTGGAGAGCCATACTAGGCCTCTGCAACCTCAGCCAGTTCATTTGCACTGAACGGTTTGAAATGGTGACCCTATCTACCATAATTCCTGCCTTACAGAAGGGAGGCTGGCTGCCTACTCTTGACCTACAGGACACACATTTTCATATTTCCATACATCTGGCACACAGGTGCATTCTCCAATTTGCCATTTAAGACGGGGTAGGGACCCTTTTTTGGGTCGGGGGCCGCCAATCCACAGAAAAATCAGTTGGGGGCCACACACAGGTGAAAAACAAACCAAAAACCCCCCCCCAAACCTCCCTCCCTGAGACGGTCCCTCGACGGAGGAGGAGACATTCCTCCCGCACACTAGAGTTTGGGGGGGGGGAGCAGGCTAGTAGATTTTGTGTGCTCCAGCTCTGCAGAGGGATGACAGTGGTGGGGTTAGAGCACTAGCGTGGGCTCCCTAATACTGGGGGGAGCTCTGAGCCTCGGGAGCTGGATCCAGGCAAGCTGGGGCCAAATGCAATTGTCTACGAAGGTCCAACAGTTTTCAACATGGAATGGGCAGTCATTACCACCAAAGGCCTGTTTGATATCCTGGACCTACAGATAAATCTCCAGAAATGCATGCTCATCTCCACTCAGTGTTTGGAATTCGTAGGGGCACAGCTAGACTGCCTAACAGCAACAACGTCACTACCAATATAGAGATTATCAGCAATCATGGATCTCATCTCATTATCACAGATCAGTCCACGTATCACAGCAAAACACTACCTTCAACTCCTAGGTCACATGGTAGTGGCCACCTTTGGGATACCACATGCACGCCTCTGCATGAGACTGGTATAGGCCTTGCATGTTGTACAAACCACATTTGTACCACATAAACAAGTAGCTCTCCATGCCCTCCAAAATAAAGAACTCGCTTTCCTGATGGATGATCCATGACAATATCTACAAGGGAGTGCCCTTCCAACCAGCACAGCCTTCTTTATCAGTCACCACAGACACATTGTTGATAGGGTGGGGAGCCCACTTAGACCAGCACATTGTCCGAGCACAGTGGTCACAAGAAGAATCCAAACAACAAATCAACTTGTTGGAACTCAGAGCAGTCTGCAATGCTTGCTTGCACTTCCTTCCTCTAATCAAAGACAAGATTCTAATGGGGAACCTCACCATGATGTTTTATATAAAAAGACAGGGTGGAGCCCGATCCTGTCCACTGTGTCGAGAAGTAATCTGGCTATGGGAATGGTGCATTCCACAAAACAGTCACCTACTAGCAGCCTATCTGCTGGGCAAAGACAATGTTGTAGCACAGCCTGAGCAGATACTTTCCACAGAACTCAACCCCTCAATGAGTGGAAACTCAACCCCTCAATGCTAGTTCCCCTACTTAAAGGGTGGGGATACCCCGCTGTGGACTTGTTCAGAACCAGATCGAATGCCCAGTGTCCATACAATTGGTCCAGGGCAGGAGTTAGGCCATCAGTCTCTGGGGGACGTGTTCATGATAAAGTAGGAAGCACCCCTGCTATACACATTTCTGCCCTTTCCACTCCCACTGAACATAATTCTCAAAATAAAACAGGACAAAGTGAGGGTCATCTTAATAGCCCCCAATTGGCCCAGAGAAACCTGTTACCCAAACCTATTACAAATGAGCTTGGCGCTTCCCACTAGTGTTGTCCCTCCTCACACAGAAGAACAGGGAAACTGCGTCATCCCCATACAAACCCTACACCTTCAGGCATGGCTTCTGGCTGCCTGACTCCTCTTGAAGCGGTATGTTCAGCACTGGTGCAGGAAGTCATTCTGAACTGCAGTAGACCTACCACAAGAAAAATATATGGACATAAATGGCACCACTTCACATCAAGGTTTTATGATCAGAACTTCTCACCTATATCCACAGACCTCTCACCTGGTGCAGTAACTGATGTTTTTCAAGATGGTTGTCCCTGTGGGTTCTCCACCACCAGCCATTCCTCCCCTTTGCTTTGGAATCCTCCATACCTGGGGCAAAGAAGGAACTGAAGGGACAGTTGGCTGTGCATGTGGAATAGCCTCTTCAAACGGTGCATGCAAGCTAGCCAAAGGCACTTCTACTTAAATTCTTCAGTTAGAAGTGCAGCAATGCCAGACACCTAAGGTGGAGCACCCACAAGGACGACCATCTCAAAGAACCTCAGTTAGTGCACCAGGTGAGTTACCTTGCCTTTACATTTACGTATACAGTAATAATGCTAGTACTTATAATGACAATATGTTGCACTTGTATACAGTAGTGCCTTCCATTCCAGGGTCTGAAAACACTATATATTGAAATTAATAAATGAAGCTTTACAGTGGAAATTCATAAAGCAAATACACTCCTTCCTGGAAGGTTAGGAAGTATTATCATTTTATATATGGAAAAATGGAGGCAATGACAATTAAGTAGTTTATCCACAAATCAGATTGACACTTTTCATCCTAGAATATGGATCTCTTTATACCCAAACCTGTGGTTTAGCAACAAGACACGCTTCCCCCTAGGAAATACCTGATGGCAACAGGTGGAACACGGAAACGTCTTCATCCCTTTAGGTTTCACCATAATTTGGGATTGATGATGCTTGCAAGCCCCTTTAATGTTAGCTTGGAGAAATACCCACCTGCTCCATACAATGTATAAGAAATGACATGCCTTGCAAATACACTTCATACGTTGATCTAACTATATAATCTAAGGGAGGGTATGGTCTGGGCTGCTATAAAGTTTTTATTGTCGTGGGTTTGGTATGACTGCATGACTCACAAGTGGCAGAGTCACACGTGAGTTACATGTTTCTCCCTAAACAAATGAAAATAAAAATGTTATAGCAACCCATGCTGTCATAGATTTTGTTTATTCGCCATGTTTTGTTTGGTTTCATTCCACCCTTTTTCAGTCCCTTCCTCCCCTGAGATACATGCATCTCTACAAAAAAGCATATCAGTGATAGGGACAGTTGCAATGTAAAGCCTTACAAGTGCAGCTAGTCTGAATTGAAATGTATATCTTATCTATTGAAGTACAAGAATTTAGTCAGTAAGTTAGTTATGATCACATCTGTAGTAATAAACAAACCCGACAGAAACCTAGAATTAGTCATAGTCATTGTTCACAAAGTCCAGAATGCTGCCTCTAACAGTCAACAGTACATAATGTTTCAGAGGAAGGTGGACTCCATCTGACCCATTTGGAACTTCGTAGACATGTAGAAATGAATGTTTTTAGCCTCTTTAGAATTTTTTTCCCCATTTATTTCATTATAGCTCCTTCAGGTGCTATGTGACTCTCTTGCTTGTCCAATTCTAAGAATCAGGTTAATGCTGTATATTTTGGTGACCTCCAGGTGACTTCATCATTTCAGTTTCTGCCTATCTTATAAATTAAGCAGTTACGTAAGGCATAATAACCTGCAGAATATAAAGCCTAATAGTAGGGGCAAGACATCTTTGTCACTGTTGCTGTTGGCCATTTTTAGAGAAATTGGATTTACATAACATTCTCGTCTAAAAACAGAATTTTAATTTATTTTAGTTTGTTTTTAAATGTTAATTATGGTCAAAACGTTCTTTTCAGAGATAATTTCATTTGCTCAGGTATGATTCACTGGTACATTCCCAAGCTCGAGAGCTCTCCTTTCAACGCCGGCAAATTAAAGAGATCCATAGCATCTGTGTCACCTATCATGAGCATCTGACCAGCCTTATTAAAGCTTTTGAGGAACTGCTTCAAGCCAGTGATGTTGATTATTATGTTGCTGAGGGCTTCCGTGAACAGCTGAATCAAAGTGTGCAACTTTTTGAGAAGCTGGAAAAAAAGTTTCTGTATGGTATGTAGTTATATTTTCCCAGCTTGTAATCTAAACTAAAGAGGCACGTGTGAAAAAGATGCTACAGTTAGAGTGTGTCACGGTATTATAACAAAAAATGGAGTGTACTTGCATTGCAAATAAGATTATTTTGTAGTGCATAAACATAAAAATGTCTTCTCCCTCCCGCCAACGAACAGGTGGTATCCTATACTATGAAAAATCACTGACAACTGAGACAATATCTGACACAATGGTATTGCACTGAACCACACATTAAAATAAAAAGATGCCTATAGGATTATAAAGAACATTCGGATTACTGAGAGTTGACTGTAAAGCACTAGCATGGAGGATTAGCACTGTGAACAAGTAGGGGACTAAAAGGACTAAGGTGACATCACCAAGGGTATGTCTAGACTACATGGCTCTGTCGATGGAGCCATATAAATTAGTTTACCTGACGTAGTCAATGAAGCAGGGATTTAAATAATCTCCTCTTCATTAAAATAAAAATGGCCACCGCACTGTGCCGACAACCAGCTGATCCGGCACAGCGCGGCAGTGTAGACACGGATCGGTCGACAAGGGAAGCCTTTGTCGACCTCTCCTGTAAACCTCATCGACAAAATGGCCGCTGCGCTGTGCCGACAATCCGCTGATCTGGCACAGTGCGGCAGTCTAGACGTGGATTGGTCGACAAAGGCTTTCCTTGT
>JANRFK010000975.1:8165370-8188621 GCA_030068395.1 Apalone spinifera | reverse complement strand
AAGACAAAATTCACTCTGCTCATGGGAGGAAAATCTTAGAGGGAACACTTCCCCTAACCTCTCCCCCCGAGTTAATGCAATGCAAATTGGGTTAATGCAATTGCAGGATAGTTGCATGGGGGGTTCTGTGGGAGGCCAAAACCATCCCTATTGGTAGAAGGACGGTAGGAGTAGTTCTTAGAGGGGTCATGTGTCCTCCTTGTCCCCAGGAGTACTATTTCCAGGGGTGGGACTTCTTGTGTCAGTGGGTGTGGCTAAAGGGGGTCAGGGGACATGGCTAAAATATGGTCACCATAACTATAGCAGATGCAATAGGTCCTTGACCCAGGACCCTAAAGCTATGAAATGCTGGTAGGAATGGTAGTTGGTCACCTCACCTAGCATTCTTTTGAGCATCAGGCAGAGATATTGCTCTGCTGCTGTGGTAGCATGGGATAAAATCATGCTTTATTACCCTCTTCCACACATTCATCCATGACACCTTCATAGAATTTGGCATTAACACATTAATTGTGCATCCTCTGACTGATGAGAGTAGACCCTATACCCTGTTTCTTACTTAGGCTGGTGTATATTTGCGCTTTCCAGATCATTGTTCAATTAGCACTTAAATTATTCAAATACACTAATGCAGAGGAAAAGATGAGATAACCAGTATAATTTTGAGTACACTTTTCTTCCTTTAAAAAATATTTTTATTGTGCAGGAGAATCACTGGATGCAGAAGTTGCCAAACTCTATACATTAGCACAAAGGTAAGCGTACCATTGAAGACTAGTATTAAACTTCTTGTTTTGTGTTAAAATGATAAAGAGACTACATGTTTTATAGCACAGCTTCAACTCTAGCTCATTGAGATGACCATTTGCTTATATATCATTTGTTGCATTAATACATATTTTGTTAACAAAATAGTCATAGAAAAAAACCCCATCCGTCTCACCCTGCTTCTCAGCAAAGGTTTATTAGCAGAGGCACTAAAGTGGGGTGTCAAATTTCTAAGACTGTTATTCTAATTTTATGTATGCTAATAACATAACAGATTAGCATAAATATTTAGCTGAGAGAAGAGGGTTGGCAAGAGGTGCCTTTAAGCTGCCTTACTCTTCTCCTCACCCTTGGACTGAACTGTAGGAATTAGCTAAGGATCTCATTGCCTTTGGATGTTGTAAAGACCAAAAGTATAAATGTGTTTAAAATAATTAAATAAGTTCATGAAGTTTGGGCCCATCAGTGGCTATTAGACAAGATGGTCAGGGATGCAACTCCATGCTCTGAATGTCCATAAACCTTTGACTGCTGGAAACGGGAAGTAAACAACTGGGGATGTGTCACTTGATTAATTGTCCAATATTTTCTCTGAAGCTTCTCAGACCTGACTCTGTCAGAAGACAGGAGATGGGTGCTAGATGGGTTGTTGGTTTGACTCAGTATGACCGTTCTTTTATTATTACCATCAAACTGCGTTGCTTGCCAACTTTATTCTCAAATACCCTTTCATGGTGGTATGGGGAGAAAGTGCTGTGACATGAACTAAACTGGTTTTATTCCAGCCCAGGATTATTTTATGCTGGAGCAATCTTCAGATGTGTCTTTGCTACAAAAAGCTTTTAAAATAGATTGGTTTTGGAAAATGAATGTTAGGGGTAATTGAAATCCACTGATGATAAAACTCCTGCTGACTTCAGAAGGGCCTGGATTTCACCCTAGAACCTTATCTCTGCTATGTGGTGGTATGTCATTGTGAATCTTTAAAAATCTGCTGCTATGCATGGTCTCTTGTGAATTTAACACCAATCTCTCTTTATTCATTGTGCTTCTGAAACAATAATTATCATTGTACATTTTAAAATATTTTGCTTGACACACAAGGGATGAGAAGACCACCACAATGTACCAGCAACTTACGGATGAATTAACTGTACCATCTGTTTTTCATAGCATGTCTGACTTTGAAATGTCAGAAAAATCATCTGTTAGATCACCTAAACATAAACAAGACCTAGTGGAGGAAGAACATGACAAACTGGCATTTGTGCCAAACAAGTTTCCCCCAGGTAATTTTTTTCCCACTGAAGATTCACTGTATATTGGGGAAAATTAGATAAATAAAAAAATCATAAGGGAACTAATTAAGAAATAATGTGGAATATATATCTGTTTCATCTTTCGAGTATCTTGCATAATCATTGTAATTTCAGTAATCATGTGTACCAAGATGACAATGATGGAAGCTATCTTCCCTTTGAAACAAAATTAGCTATGATGGTTCATTCCTTTGTTGTTTTGGATTGTCATCTTGTACAATCATGAGGCAAGTCATGAGGCATCATTAAATAAAGACAGATTTTCTAATTTTATAAAACCCAGTCTTGTGTTTCCTTGAAAACTGTATGTCCTGAATAATTAATAAGTGGTGTCATGTTTGACCTGGATAGTTTCAGTAAGTGCAACCAATGGTTTAAATAGTTTGCTGTAAACAAAGATGAAAGTTTAACAGCTGAGAGAGTATACAGTGTTCAGGGAAAAATTATTTCAAACTAAGCAGTAGGTGACATGGATAAACTGAAAATAAGACAGTCACATTTAGAACAATAAGTTCCTAACTATTGCTGAAATATTAAGAGAAGAGGAAGAGGAATTGCCGAATGGTAAAGCAAAAAGGAAAAGGTATTGTACTGAAACTAGATAGTTCAGACTTATTTGTTAAGTCATGGAATCTGTTGTATAAAGTGTAAGTCAAAGACTTATTTTACATATGAGTTACTCTAGTGCTCATCCTGTTATATGGGAAATCGTATACAGTTGGTGTATTAAGTCTAGAAATGAAGTTGTATTGTAAATTTTAAATTGGTTACCAAATGAATAGAACAGTTTAACCAGAAAATTATGTGATCTCATACTGTTTTTAAATAGAAGTTTAGAAGAGACTAAAACTAGGGGTTATGATTATTTGAGAAAAAAGAATAAAGAGTTCATGAAAGGAATTTTTAAATATAAATGACAAAATACAGTATTCAGTAAGACTCATCTAAAATACTGAAAAGCCCCACTGTGAATACCATCCACTTAGTCCCTGACATGGTGATTTTTGTAATTTTACATCTCTCACACTGTTCTGTATACCGTACCAGCTGTAAAATAATATTATCATATGCTCAAAATGAAGAGAGACCTCTTGATTTGTTTAGAGTTATTAATGGAGCATCTTCAAGAAATTCGAACTCTAAGACAACGCTTAGAAGACTCCATTAAAACTAATGAGAGATTGAGGCTACAGCTTGAACGGCAAGTAACAGATATGGAACTAAATCAAGGTAATGAATGAAATATACTTTTTCTTAAAGATTGAATAATTTGAATTTTGCTGGAGGACTGGGTGGGGTGAGGGTAAAACTGAAAACCCTAAGCCTGGCTATGATATAGATTCAGTGCAACCACTCCTTGGCATTACTCCATAGAGAACTGGATTAGCAGCTTCAGCCCCACCACACTGCTTGTTTGTTTGCATAAATGTGGATCCCATGATCCCCGTCTTTGACTTTGTCCAGTGCATGAGGTATCCTTTCCATAGTGTACAAACGTCCCTTATTGCCTTTCCACCCACAGCATCTCTCACACACCACCAAAACAGGGTTTAAATGCAGTGGAAGACCTTTCATCCTGGGAACTGAAAATCCCTTTTAGATCACTCTGTTGCCAGATGATAATCTAGATTATCTAGATTTGTCTTACATTTGTTATTGCTGACACATGAATAAAAAGAGTCTTCTTTGCTTTTCACATGCCTTCTCCTTTTTCTTCACTTTGAAGTTACTGGGTCTGAATCTTCACTGTGTCCAAGCACAGACAGGGGCAGCGGCAGGGAGGCAGTTGTAGCTACCTAATTTTAGGGCTGCCCAACTCTGGTGTAAATTAGAGCAAGATGAGTCCTGCTCTAACTCTGGTTCCTGCCACTTATGGCAAGGGTCTCTTAGAGCTTGTCTCCACTATGGAATGGATTGATGTTGCAGCGATCAATCCACTAGAGGTTGATTTAGTGGGTCTAGTGAAGGCCTGCTAAAACAAATGCCATTCACTCTCTGTTAACTGGAATTTCATCTGAATGAGATGAGTAAGAGGAGTCAATGGGAGAGTTTGACCTAGTGTGGTATGGACTCCTTGGTAAGTAGATCTAAGCTAAATTGATTTGAATTACGCTACTAATGCAACTCAAATTACGTAGCTTAGATTGCCCTGGCCTCACAGTGTAGACCTGCCTTTACTGTAGCTCAGGTTTGAATGTAATGGAGTTCATCTTTCTCCCTCTCTTTCCTTTTATAAGAAGGGTCCTGGGAGTGGTTAGCATACGATGTGGCTGCACTATCATTACTAGCTGTACATCTGTGCCGATTCCCCTACATAAGGGGGGCATTCTCCCCAGGAGTCTCTGAGTATTTTAAGGCCACTATGTGCTCCATAGCAGCACAAACTGACATTCGTGGAATAAAGAATATGGTGCATTATCTGCAGCTTATCATCAGAATTGCTTCCTGTCAAAAGTTCATATAATCAGAATTGCTTCCTGTCAAAAGTCTAATGACTTTAACTAACAATATAAAGCAGAAATGGATAGAATTCTTTTAAAGTCAGTTTTTATTTAGCTCTCTCTAATGATAGCGTTATTCAACCAGAGTGGTGTTCAATGCCTTTGGAAACCAGACTTTCTGTTTTAAAGGTTTTTCACAGTGAATAGGCCAGTCTTTAACCAAGCAGGATTTTATAATAAGTATATGGTGCAATGCTTATTTTTTTACACGTTACTTTGTCCTCGTTCTCCTTTGCCACACATTCCTCCTACAGCAATATATTAATTTGCAATAATACTTACATCAGAAGCAGGCAACAAGTACCTGCATGCTCTCTGCGTACTTAGGTTCACTAATACTAGTATTAGATTCATTATGTTTATACCACATCCACAATCTATTTCTGTTGTTGTTTAAATGGATACTACCTACAAATGGCAGTTTGCTTTCAAGAATAATTTATACTGATGGAAAGGTGTATAAAAGCATCCATTTCATTCATGAAGTATTTACGCTTCTGGAAACTCATATCGTTCTCATGAAATAACCACACTGAAACAGTTTCAAATTTTTTACAGCTTCATAAAGATTCTGGAAAGGGCATCCATTAATTCAGTGAAAATATATATTCTTTATAAACTGTCTTATGCCATCCATCTGTCTTCTTGCTACTTTAGTAGATTTACCAATGCATGGAGGGAAAATTTGGAGAGGAATGGGAAAAGTAACTATTTATTAGAACAAGCTCCTCTTTCGCTATATTATTTTCTCAGCATTTCCTGTTGCTTGTCAGGATGTCTTGCCACTTTTGTCAAGATTTTTACACTGTTTTGTGTTTTAATTTTGAATTTCACTGTAAAAACAAACTTGTGGCTAATCATGAACTAGAATTAGGCATTGTAGATCATATATATATAAATTTATCTTAAACATGTTTTTATTTAATATTTTTATTTTGTTTTCCTTAAAAAACAATCAAGTTATAACATATACTTAAATAATGACAGGCAGCCTGTTACGTTAATGTTATATCAAGTTATTTATTCACTAGATCTAATACCAAGAATTGCTTTAGACTGATAAATATTTGACACATGTAGGTACACACACCATGTTTTGCCATGTTGCCATTTTATTTGTAATATTTACTTTGTCTGAAGTACTTAGAAGTCTCTGAGCTAGTAGCACCTTATGAATCATGGAGTGGTGGAATAGTTCCATAGTTAATATTGAGCTGAAGAAATTTTCACTAATATCAGGAGTAAATTTTTCCCATGTTTCAAATGCAAGTTTAACCTTTAATTCTCAATGTTCTAGGTTTCTAATGCTTGATTTGGTTTTTTTATATATAGTAAAAACAGTAAGGGTTTTACCCTCAGGTTACTGATATGTACACTCGTGCTTCAATTGCAACTGCAAAATACTTTTTGTCTGTGGGAAGGGGGCATTTATTTATTTATCTTTACTGTTGTTTTTTATGGTGCTCATCTCAGTTTTTCTTTGGAAAACTATAAGGTCTACACACCTTTTGTGTTCATTGTTGCTATCCATGACTTAACCAAAACTCTTCAGCATAACTGCAGTCAGAGGCCCGGAACAGATACACTCATCTGTTAGCTGGACTGAGGCACCTGACTTGTGTGCAGAGCCCCACTGAAGTTAGTGAGGTTCACAGGTGCAGAATTCTGTCATAATGGGTCTAATTGCAGGAGGGTGGTCTTATTACCACTGTGGCTACATTTCCCTTTTGCTAGATTCTAGAGCTTTTCAGTGTAACTTGTCAAATAACATGAGAGCTGGGTGACGGGCAACAAATTAAATTGGGATCCAGATGAGATCCTCAAGTTCAGACACTTCAAGCTGAATTGCTTTTGTTAAAATTTGAAAGGCAAAATTCTTTTTGAGTTCACATAGCTACCTTAATTCTAACATATAGATAGTAAAATACCATTAGTGCCAGACTTCTAGTGCCTTTGAATCGTTCAGTAATGACAAGAAGTGTGTATCATGGCATGCTACATTCTAGTTAGGTAGTGGCTAAGAGCTTCAATTGGGATTGCAGTAAAATGAGGTTAGTCAGAGAAAGTACAGCACATCAAATTGAATTGCTATAGCTGAAAGGCAACTGCTGCCTGCATTCAGCTATTTCTTTTCCACATGGTTATTTCTCTATTATCAACTGAACAGTTGGCATCCATTTAGTTGTCTTGATCTTTGCTAAAACAGTAACATTTGAGTCAACTGTTCAATAAAAATATATTTTAAATACACTTTTAAGCCCAATGGACTAAAGAGCTTTACAAGTCTAAACAAATATATGTGTTTTACAAAGAGCTATTGCTTCATCCATCATTGAAATGTAGCCACTCTGGAAGTGGAACATTCCAACTTTAACAGTGCACTGTAATGTGGCCCATCTTTGTAGTAAATATGAATAATGTTATGCCCATTTCAAACTATGTGTGGTATTTATGGATACAGAATTATTCCCCAGGCTTGTCCAGGATACCAGAGTTAACTTCTCTACTCATACAAATGTTATTGGATTTTTAGAGATCACAAGTGGCCAGGAAGAATCTCAGTTTTTAATCATAGGCAAAGAACAGCAACTTCAGCAGCACGTTCTGTTAGCATTATTTTGGATCATTGATTCAGCATTAACTTGGAAGCAAAAGTGTCAGCAGCAGAATCAATATCACTATTTCCCTTCACCACCCAAGGTTTTCCTTAAAGATCTCCCATGCAACTATTAATCCATCCACACTCGGTTTAGCTTGTGAAATCTGAATAGCTCTCACGCGAGGTGTTGTGGCTAAATGTAATACAGTTTGAAAACAGATGATGTGCTAAATTTATCACATGTTGAACTTCACTACAGTACACTTGAACTTAAAAACGTGTGATGGTCACACAGGACCCAGCAAATACTTGAAATTTGTCGCACTACATTTTTTTTGGTTGGTGGCCAAAGATAGATGTGATGTATCAGGTTTCATACCAAATCTTCCAGGGATAATTTAGCAATGTTGGTCATATTAGCACAATGATTGTGGGTACTTAGGATAGAGAGCTTTGGTTTTGCTTAGAGTTTACCTGAATTGCCTTACAGTCTATGGCAATGATAATCTTCTAAATAACTAGGGGATAAATATCTTTCATAACAAGTTTTTCTGCTTTTGTTTAAATTGTTGTGGCCTGGAAAGTTTAATCTTTACTGACCTAGAGATGACTCATAAATCATTTTTATGTATATATTTATAGGTTCTGCAAACATTTTTATCCATGGCTCAGAGCAACATAATTCTCTGACTTCTGAAATTCATTTCCTGAGGAAGCAAAATCAAGTTCTGAATGTAATGTTTGCAAAAGGATCTAGAGGTAAAATATGAAACTCTGCTTTAAAGAACCAGCTTGTAATTTTGAAAGCACCAAGCATTTTTATTCCAATCAGAAAGCAACAAAACAGTTACGTTCCTTTCATTAAATTGCCTCCCCAGCTCTCCCCACTCAAGAAATTTTCTGACCAGCCTCTCTATCCAAATGTAGGATAATAGGGGTGGAGGAGTTGGGATAGTAGCACTTTACCACTATTGTGCTGCTTCTGCCTCTGACCTCAGCATTATCCTTTTTTGTGTCCTCAGTAATTTCCTCTCTGTGTCCCTGTTTTTAGCATGTGCGCGCATTCCACTTCTCCTTTGTGCCATTTTTTCTCCTTCCATCCCTTTTTGGTATTTCCTCCTTTCCCAAGCTCTTTGTTTACAGATCTTGCCAAAGGAAATTGGCTAAAATTATTCTGTTTCATTCTGAATGGAGCTCCTTTCAGGCAGAATTGGTTGCAAAGGAAAAGAGACTAATTTCCCATAAGGTTCTAGAACCTGATGCAAAGAGAAAACTGGTAGTTCTAATCAGTTTCTCTCGTCAAGCATTTTGCCTCAGTTCTGTTATTTTTGAATAATCCATTTCCTTAGCTTGGCTCTCATCTCTTCTCAGCTCCATATGTGAGCAATAAAGTCCCCTTAACAAGGAGCTGTTTAAAACATGTAAAGCTAATCCTTGGGTCAGATGTCCTTCTGTGTTTGAAAAGGTGTATTGACTGACTACACATACACAAAAAAGCTTGTGAATATTCTCCCAGTTTCATGTTTTCTGATCTAGAATCAATTAGTGTTTAGTGTGTGCAGTGTAAAAGACAAATCTTGAATAAGTTGCTATCATTACTTCTGTTCATTGCTTTGTTTGACAATATGCTTCTATTGTCAGGGCTTCAGTTTTGGGAAATGATGTCTGAGCCCTTGCCTGCCCTGCAAACCCTTATCCCTTATGCTGGAATAACTGTGTTGCTCAGGAGCGTAGAAAATCCACACACCTGAGCAGTTGTCCCTGTAAGCTGAGTGCATGGGTGGCCACCCCAGAGAAATTCAGGTGTCACTCAGATGATTAGCAGAGCGCCCACAGCCACCTGCAGCTGGTAGCACATGTTTAGTATACACTTGCCTTGGTATACATAACAGAATTTATTCTGCACATGGATGGAAAAAATTAACGAGACACTGCCCCTTAGTGCTGCAGTTATACCAGATGAACTCCAGAGTAGACAGCACTATGTCGAAGGGAGGGTTTCTCCATTGACACAGCTGTCAGCTCTTTGGGAGGTGGATATCTATGCTGATGGGAGAGGCTCTCTCATTGGCATAGGTAGCATCTTCACCAAGAGCTGTGGTGGCGCAGCTGAACCAGGGTGGCAGCTTCACTGCAGTACTGTAAGTGGATAAGCCCTAAGTAATGTCCATCTCAGCAGAGCAGAGTTCTTTTATTTTTAGAACTGGGTCAATTTCCCCAGGGTTATGGGCATCTTCCTCTTTTTATCTTGAGAATAAATCTCCTGCTTGCAGAGCATCTAGTATCTATCCAGTTTCAGCCTTGCTTCTCCTCCTGTGGTAATGGATGAAGTCACATGGTCCCCTTTTGCTGATTGTTCTGAATCAGCACACTCTATTTTCAATGCAAATCAAAATGATTTAGTCACAATGTGACTGAGTGGGAATTAAGTCGCAGAATCCCATATACCATGCTGAAAATGACCTTGTTTCTATCTAATTCCAGTATTTTATCACCTTGTTATATTGCCAGTGTATATTCATAGTTTGCTTATAGCTCTGTGCAAAGGTATGGGATCTAAAATTGTACAGTTCAGTATTTTAATATAAAACTAGAATAGTCAATTCCAGTTATATTAACCTTTTGGACACTGGTGACTTAAGTCCTAGTTTCCTGCTGCAGAATGTAACTTCCAGTGAAGTCAGTGGAAGGTATTTGAATCCTGGAATAAGAGGAGCCAGGCATTTAAAAGCCCTGCGGAACTGGCAAGGTACTGATGGCATGCATACAGATAGTGCTAGAAAAGATCATGTCAGCATTCAATGGAGGGGTCATTTGGGGACAAGAAAGGTAGGAATGGCCTTACACAGTACCTTCTTCCCCTCGACTGACTCAGTAAACATTCAGGATGAATATGCTTCTTGTCGGAGCCTAATCCTACCAATAACTGAGTAGCCCCTTTCCTTTGATTTCGTCAGATGGAGAGTGTTTGACATGTGTAAAGTAGTGATCAGCTTCTTACAGAATTGGGCCATGAGTGTTCTAGGGATTAAATTCTACACTCCAGACACATTTAACTACCAAAATACATTAGAAAACTAGAATACTAAAATCATATAAGAGCATCCTATTTTCATTATTATTCTGCCAAGTGTTTAATACTTTGTATTTGTGGAGTAGTGTTGTTTGGTTACAAGAGGGAATTGCAACCAACTTGTATTTCTTCTCATTGCAGATAAACAAAAGGAAAATGAAAAGTTAAGAGAATCCCTCTCTAAGAACAATGCAATCATTGAACATCTTCACAAGGATTATGAATGCATCAAGAAAGAAAATGAAATGTTGCAAAAACAAATTGGCAAAAAGGAGGATGAAAATAGATATTTGACTCATGAGATTTACACCAGTCGTAATGAATTGAACAGGTATTGATCCTTTTTCTGTTTGACTGTTTTCTCAAATGAACATTGTGTGATATGAATGTTTTTAGTTATGGCCATTATACATTATTGAGAGCTGCATAATTATATCCCAGGAGCAGGAAGAAGGGTGGGGAATTTTAGATTTTAAAGGAATGAATAAGCAAAATTTTACCTTTGACTTATGAGAACATTGGAACTTACAGGTTGCAGACAGAAATGAATGCAAAGCAACATCAGCTGTCTGAGAGTGACAAATTACTGCAGTCACTCCGAGTTGAGCTAAAGGTGTATGAAAAGTTGGATGAAGCCAGGAGAAGCAGAACAGGTATAAAATTCACTGTCATGACTGCACTTTGTTATTACAGCCAGCTCTGGCTATGATCTTGTTAGATTGCACAAGACCAGAGTTGGGTCGAGTTGTTATTTCCTTGGTTTTACTTAAACCTCCATTACAACGACAGAAAGTGATGTTAGTGATTTAAAAAAAATCACTAACCCCTGCCCACTTATAGTTATTAAAGTTGTAAGAGAAGAGAATGAAACTAGCCCGACTGCTTCTCTGCCTTCTCGGAGCAAGAGAGCAGAAACTCTTCTGAAAGACCATCATGTCAGTGGAGATGCAGAACAGCCTCAATTTTTGTGGCATGCTATCTGCAAAATCCAATAGAAATTAATACCATCTTGCAGAAATTAATACCATTCCTTGCTATGTTAACTTTAATCCCCTGTATAGTTTGATTTAGGATACGTCTACACGGCAGTGTTATTTTGGAATAACTGATGTTATTCTGAAATAACATAGTCCACATCTACATTACAAGCATTTATTTCAATATAATGTCAAAATAATGTTGAGCTAGAGGACTTCTTACCCCGACTCCTATAACCCTCATTTTACAAGGAATAAGGGAAGTTGGAGGAAGAGTGCTCTTTCTCGGACTTCCTCCTGTGTAGACAGCGTCAAAAGCCAAAATAAGCTATTTCAACTTCAGCTATGCAATTGACGTAGCTGAAGTTGCATAGCTTATTTTCACTTTAGCCTAGCTGTGCAGCTTAGTGCCCAGGTGCAGCATGAGAATCCAGTTGCCAAGGGACAAAGAGAGGAATCTAGAGGGGTTGATTCATGGATAGAGCTAAATTTCTCTGCAGAACTTACAACATCCACATAATTAGAGGGTCACAGCAAACTTCCTTTCTTTGCTGCTACAAGCTCCTTAATAATTGACTGGTGAATCTATTTGAATCTTAGAATGCAGGACCTCACAGAGCCCTTTTTGTGCTATGAAAGGGAAGAACAGTGCCCTGAGTGTTTCTCAGTTTCAGATTGGTTCCTCTGGTTGCCAAGTGATCATAGTTCCCTTTGTCATCACAATTCCTTTTGTTCTCTATCCTTCTCCTTGTGCCAAGATTAAGCATGGTATTTTTTCTTCTCTCTGCCTGTGCATTAATACACTTTTGATTTTATAAATCCTTTCCATTCTAGTCTCTTTATTATACAGCATCTTACTTTTGGCGTGCGACTTATTAGTTTTTATGGACAAAGTGTAAATAATTTTCAGCTCTTATTAAATCGTTTGAGGGTAGAAGCTATTAAGATTTTCTTTTTTTGTCAAATCATTATCTTAATACTGTTTGTAGTTAATTCTTAATATTGAGGATAAAGCTGGCTATAATTTAGTAGCTCTGCATTTTGATAATGTCTAACGTTTTAATTGTTAACAATGTTAAGTGTTTCCTTTTAAAGACATCTTGGATCCTGGAAATGATGCAGCGGAAGAATTCCAGAAAGATCAAAATAATCCACTTGACTTACATGAACTATTGACTGAAATACAGAGTTTGCGAGTACAACTTGAAAGAAGCATAGAGACAAACAAGACTTTGCATGAAAAATTAGTGCAGCAGATTTCAAAAGAAGAGAGAGAAGAAGCAGCCTCAGTGTCGGCTGGGAATATCAACTATCTTTTAGAAAGAGATTCACAGCATTATACAGGAATGAATGGTACTGTGCAATACATGCTTTTATAACACGGTAGAAACTTGTATCTTGTTCTTCAAAGATGCTTCTTTCTCCTAAAGCCTTATGTGACATCAATTATGTGATTTGGGAGCAATGTATCAGCTTTTCAAATCCCTTTCTGATTTAAGAACATAAGAATGGCCATACTGGGTCAGACCAAAGGTCCATCCAGCCCAGTACCCTGTCTGCCGACAGTGGTCAGTGCCAGGTGTCCCAGAGAGAGTGAATCAAACAGGTAATGATCAAGCGATCTCTCTCCTGACATCCATCTCCACCCTCTGACAAAGAAAGGCTAGGGACACCATTCCTTACCCATACTGGCTAATAGCCATTAATGGACTTAACCTCCATGAATTTATCTAGTTTTCTTTTAAACCCTGTTACCCTGTTATAGTCCTAGCCTTCACAACCTCCTCAGGCAAAGAGTTCTACAGACTGACTATGCGCTGTGTGAAGAAGAACTTCCTTTTATTTGTTTTAAAGCTGCTGCCCATTAGTTTCATTTGGTGGCCCCTAGTTCTTATATTATGGGAACAAGTAAATAACTTTTCCTTATTCCCTTTCTCCACACCGCTCATGATTTTATATACCTCTCTCATATCTCCCCTTTGTCTCCTCTTTTCCAAGCTGAAAAGTCCCAGTCTCTTTAATAACTCCTCATATGGGATCCATTCCAAATCCCTAATAATTTTAGTTGCCCTTCTCTGAACCTTTTCTAATGCCAGTATATCTTTTTTGAGATGAGGAGACCACATCTGTACGCAATGTTCCAGATGTGGGCGTACCATGGATTTATATAAGGGCAATAAGATATTCTCCGTCTTATATATCGATCCCTTTTTAATGATTCCTAACATCCTGTTCGCTTTTTTGAGTGCCGCTGCACACTGCGTGGATGTCTTCAGAGACCTATCCACGATGACTCCAAGATCTCTTTCCTGATTAGTTGTAGCGAAATTAGTCCCCATCCTATTATATGTATAGTTGGGGTTATTTTTCCCAATGTGCATTACTTTACATTTATCCACATTAAATTTCATTTGCCATTTTAGTTTTGAGAGATTTTTTTTGAAGTTCTTCACGGTCTGCTTTGGTCTTAACTACCTTGAGCAGTTTAGTATCGTCTGCAAACTTTGCCACCTCACTGTTTATCCCTTTCTCCAGATCATTTATGAATATGTTGAATAGGATTGGTCCTAGGACTGACCCTTGGGGAACACCACTAGTTACCCCTCTCCATTCTGAAAATTTACCATTTATTCCTACCCTTTGTTTCCTGTCTTTTAACCAGTTCTCAGTCCATGAAAGGATCTTCCCTCTTATCCCATGACAACTTAAGCCTTTGGTGAGAGACTTTGTCAAAGGCTTTCTGGAAATCTAAGTACACTATATCTACTGGATCCCCATTGTCCACATGTTTGTTGACCCCTTCAAAGAACTCTAATAGATTAGTAAGACATGATTTCCCTTTACAGAAACCATGTTGACTTTTGCCCAACAAATTATGTTCTATGTGTCTGACAATTTTATTCTTTACTATTGTTTCAACTAATTTGCCTGGTACTGACATTAGACTTACCCATCTGTAATTGCCGGGATTGTCTCTAGAGCCCTTTTTAAATATTGTTGTTACATTAGCTATCTTGTAGTCGTTGGGTACAGAAGCTGATTTAAAGGATAGGTTACAAACCATAGTTAATAGTTCCACAATTTCACATTTGAGTTCTTTCAGAACTTTTGGGTGAATGCCATCTGGTCCATCTTATGTTCTTAACTAGTCCCTCAACTAGTCATTCCCCCTCCCCCACTCCGTTGCTGCCTCTATGGGGCGGAGCAGCAGTCGGTGCAGTGGGGAGCCAGTTTAAAAGCCCCCCCAGTACTGTTTCTGGCGGGGTGGGCAGGGGGTAGCTGAATCCTGGCTCATGCCCAGTCCCACACGCTGCGTCTCTGCTTTTTAAATGTATTAAGAGCTGCAGACTCTTAAAACATTTAAAAGGTTAAATCGCAGCAGAGGGGATGCAGCACAAACCGGGAATCAGCTGTCCTAGTTCGCGCCGGGTCCCCCCGCTGTGCTTCTGACTTTTAAATGTATTAAGCCCCAGCTGTTGGAGAGCTCCTCTTTATAGAGACTCCTGCTGCTGACTCTGATGTGGGAAGTAGGACCATTGAAAACTCTACTGAAAGCATGTTTCCCATGTAGGCTGTGTCTAAACTACATCCCTGTTTCGGTAAAGGGATGTAAAGTAGGCACGTCGATATTGCAAATGAAGCCAAGATTTAAATATCCCGTGCTTCATTTGCATAATGGTTGCTGCCGCTTTTTTTTGAAAGGGGGTTTTCGAGAAAAACAACAACCCGGCAGTTAGATGGGAATCTTTTGAAAATAAAACCCTTTTTCGAAAGATCCTGTAAACCTCATTTTTTGAGGAGTACAGGATCTTTCAAAAAAGGGGTTTATTTTTGAAAGATTCCTGTCTAAACTGCTGGGTTTTTTTGTTGGGTGTGGGTGTGTGTGTGAGTGGTTTTTTTTGTTTTGTTTTTGCGAAAAAGTGGCAGCCACCATTATGCAAATGAAGCGTGGGATATTTAAATCTCGGCTTCATTTGCAATATCGACGTGCCTAATTTACATCTCTTTACCAAAAAAGGGATGTAGTTTAGACACAACCTTACTGATGCACTCTTTCTATTTTGAACTTATAGACGTTGGTCACAAATTCTTCTGCTACAGGCAGTAATGTATATGAATTAAAAAACTGTGAACATGGTACATCACCAGCAAAAGGTGGTACATCTATCCCCAGCCCCCTCACCTCCATCCTGCTCCTGAACCCTCTCCCCTAGCCAGACTCCCTATCCCGAGCCTGGCTCTTGCACCTTCCTCTCTTGCACCCTCCCCACTATCCAGACACAGCCTGCCCCTGCATCCTTCCATCCAGTTTTTGCACCCCACTCCCCCCCCCATTTTTGTTCCAACCCCAGAGCCTGGCGGGGGTGCACAAAATCCACTAATCCTGCTGTCCCAGAACAGTAATTCTGGCCTATGGGAAGCCCTGAACATCAGTCCTCCCTTTTCCTCTCCCTCCCCCGATGGGGCTGGAGCACCAGAGGAGTGAAGTATCTCAGGGGCCACATCAGTGAGGGTTGGTGATCTTGGAGGGTTTTTTTTCCTGTTTCTCACTTTTATGGTCCCCAACTGATTTTTCTGTGGGTCAGAGGTCCCAGGCCCCCAAAAAGGTTCTCCACCCCTGCCATAAATAAAGAAAACATGGGAACCTTTTGTATTGGACATAAATTAATATTTTACTTTATATAAAATAAAGTTAGATAAACTAACATGTGAAAGGTAAAGCACTTTAGTCTGTTTAATAATTTAGATTAATATTGCCTTTTTTACTGGTTAAATTAAACTGTTCTCCCTAGCTGCAGCACTAGAAAAATGGCTTGGATGTAGTTATGTAATTAATAGCGAGTTTCCTTTAGCTAATGGTGGTTCACAGAAAGGTTTGCATTGAGCCAGGTGGGCCACAGGCCAAGAAGTTTGAGAACCATTGTGTTAGGGGGATGGGAGAGCGCTATGTTGTAGGGGGATGTGTGGGCAAGACTGGTGGCACCATGGCAGGGCTTGGGAAACAGCGTCCCCCACCCACGAGGAGCAGACTGGGCCCAGCCCCACTGACCAGAAGCACCACCCACACTCACCTAGCGCTGGCCTCTCCAAGCAGGTAGAGCATCAGCAGGGAGCAGGGGGGGCCAGGGCACCTATGCTGCCTGTCATGATCCCAGAAGGTAATTTCTATAAAACCTTTATCACTGCTTACATTTTTAGTCGGTTGTAACAAAATCACTTTACCACTCAAATTTTTCATTAACCTCTCTTATGCATGCTCATTGCACAACTGTTTGAATTCTTTTATATTTGAAAAAATTGCAGTCCACATTTACCAAAAAAGCGCACATATACCCCAGAAATTCCTGTGTACAAGCCGACATAAATTACTTTCATGTTTTGAAAGGATCAGGCTTTAAAAATTAAGTGTAACTTTTTTTTCCCCCATTTTAGAAACACAATTAGTATCTAGAGACGATTTAGACAGCTCTTCGCGGTGCAGTAGCAGCTCCTCCACTGGCACATCATGCACCCCTCGTCTTGTTCCCGGTCATCGTATGTGGGCAGACAAAAATGGACGCCATATCCTTGGCTTGATTGAGGATTATAATGCTCTACGGAAACAGATCTCAGAGGGACAAAAGCTGGTATCTGAAATGGAGGCTCCTCTCAGAGAGATAACTGGGTTGAAACACATGGAACATAGAGTAAAGGTACACAATGATTATGAACAGGGGAAATGGAATTTACCTAGTATTGTAAAACACATAGATCAGATGAATGAGCTTCCGTGAATAACTCTGCTAAAGCACCTCTCAGCCCTGATATGTACAACTCATAGGTCCCTTCCTAACACAGATGGTCAGCTGCATATAGATTTAATGATGATCTGGCCAGATGATCTCCTATTTCTGAGTCAACAATCTGATTTTTACCTGTCACTTTAAATATGTTTTAACCTATGTGTCACAGATGAAACTACTGCTTCAAAATAGAAGTAGGGAGGATGTATTGCATTGGAAATATAATCGGAAATCAGATAAGGAAAATATGGAGACAGACTGTGTTAAAATGGAGTTAAGGTGGAAAGCAGGACTAGTTGAAAGTCAGACTTTCTATTCTGCAGGACATTTCAGAACAAAAAGTAGAATTTTCAGAATTCCTGGGTAGAGGAAAATCTGGGTTTTTTAAGTAACTAAAATGTTTAATCTGAAAAATAAGTGAATGTGGGAATTAAAGTCCCATGTTCCTGGCTAAGCCCTGACTCCTTGGATGTTTAGGTTCCACATTAGGATTTTGTAATTATTCCAAAACAGAGTATACAAACTCTGGGGGTTACAGTGAATGAGAAGCTGGATATGAGTCAGTGTACCCTTGTAGCCAAGAAGGCTATTGGCATATTAGGTTGCATTAAGAGGAGCATTGCCAGCAGATCCAGAGATGTCATTATTCCCCTTTATTCGGCTCTGGTGAGGCCACATCTGGAGTATTATGTCCAGTTCTGGGCCCCCCACTACAAAAAGGATGTGGATGCACTGAAGAGGGTCCAGCGGAGGGCAACCAAAATGATTAGGGGGCTGGAGCAAGAGATCTATGAGAAGAGGCTGAGGGAGTTGGGTCTATTTAGTCTGCAGAAGAGAAGAGTGAGGGGGGATTTGATAGCAGCCTTCAACTTCCTGAAGGGAGGTTCCAAAGAGGATGGAGAAAGGCTGTTCACAGTAATGATGGATGGCAGAACAAAGAACCATGGTCTCAAGTTGTGGTGGGAGAGGTCTAGGTTGGATATTAGGAAAAACTATTTCACTAGGAGAGTGGTGAAGCACTAGAATGGGTTTCCTAGGAAAGTAGTGTAGTCTCCATCCTTAGAGGTGTTTAAGTCTCGGCTTGACAAAGCCCTGGCTGGGTTGATTTAGTTGGGATTGGTCCTGCCTAGATCGGGGGCTGGACTTGATGACCTTCTGAGGTCTCTTCCAGCTCTATGGTTCTATGATTCTAGGTAATTCTGATTTAAGGTTAATTTAAAAGAAATGCAAAATTAAAGTTTGTTGGCTCCATAACTCTGCCCTGTTGTAACTCCATGAAATAACCATGCAAATGTGACTGATGCATATTAGTGGTGTTGTCACATACTAGGTTAAATTGATCTTTGAAGAAACAGTAGATTTCATTTCCCCCCTTTTTTGGTGTCAGTTGAGTATAGGAGGGAAATCAGAAGCTTATCTAACAAATTAGAGATTTCTCTACTAGTCAAGGTTCAGCTTTCAAGACACTGTAATGTATAGTCATTATGCTTCTAGTTGAAGCAGACTGATATGGAGCCATCATGTATGGGCTGTATTCCTAGACACAGTAATCTATTACACTTTTTCCTTTAATAATCAAGCAGCTTGGTGTGAGGATGATGTATTATAGGAAGAATGTGTTATATTGTTTTTTTTTCACCATTTTCCCTTTTATTCAAAAGAAGAAAGAGTGCTTGATTCACTATGTAAAATTACTTATCCTGTTCATATCAATTACTAGATTTACTTAATAGACTACCAATGTTAAGGATATAGAAAAATCCCTGGTGGTCTTTAAAATATAGGGGGATAATTATATCATGTTAAAAGTGCAATGCTTCTCTTTACCATTTTCATAATAGCAAAGAGATTGAATGTAAAGCCCATAACAATTCTGGAAAAACTTTCAGGCATTGCATGTGTCATCATACACTATAGCAATGTCTGCATGACAGTTAAGACTCTCTGAAGTATCTCACATTTTCAGATGACCTAGTTAAGATACTAATAATGTCTGAAGAAGTAATCTCCCAGCATGATTGTAACTTGATTTGTTGGTGTAAAGATAAAAGCAGTAAGTTTCACGATTTGAAGTCTACCACCAAGCTTTACATCTCTGAAGTTTCAAACTACTTAGCAAATGGGATATTTTACATGACAGGATGCTTGTTGTTAGATAATAATGCTAAATAAACGTTCACATGGCATGTTGAATGTGGGAAGGCAGAACGAATGCTTTTTATCCCACTTTCCTCACCTGCTACATTGCCATTACTTTGGTAATTCATTGCTCCCCATGCATTCTTTCCCTACTCCCTTCCCTTTATTTCACATTTATGCATTTTTGTCAATTTGGTTTTCTCATCTGTCATCAGAAGAAAATGTTTTATCTGTGTCCTGATAGTTACGTTAGCATTAAATAGAGCAGTTTAAAGGGTCTGCTTAGGAAGAAACATCTATATTGCTTAAATTGATGTCTGGAGTCATTTGACTTTCAAATGGCATGCCATGAAATGAAAATAGGGAAGGAAGAGAGATGCCACATATTTTCCACATTATAGCACATACACTAAATGTAATCCTAGAATCATATGATTAATCATAGAGCTGGAAGAGACCTCAGAAGGCCATCAAGTCTAGCCACTTGCTGTAGGCAGAACCAATCCCAATTAAATCAACCCAGCCAGGACTTTGTCAAGCCGAGACTTAAACACCTGTAGGGATGAAGACTCCACTACTTCCCTAGGAAACCCATTCCAGTGCTTCACCACCCTCCTAGTGAAATAGTTTTTCCTAATATCCAACCTAGACCTCTCCCACCACAACTTGAGACCATTGGTCCTTGTTCTGCCATCCATCACTACTGAGAACAGCCTTTTTCCATCCTCTTTGGAACCTCCCTTCAGGAAGTTGAAGGCTGCTATCAAATCCCCCCACTGGATCTACTGGCAATGCTTCTCTTAATGCACCCTAATATGCCATTAGCCTTCTTGGCTACAAGGGCACACTGTTGACTCATGTCCAACTTCTCTGCAGTAATCTGTTGTAACCTGCTCAAGGTCATTCTTGACCATATTGTTAGTTCCCACATGGAGACGCAGGAAGGGGTAGTGATCCGAAGGTTTGATCAGTTTTGTACGCCTCTCAGTCACATCCTGAATTCGAGCTCCCGGTAAGCAGCACACTCTCGAGATTCCAGGTCCGGACGGCAGATGGATGGCTCAGTCCCTCTTAGGAGGGAGTCCCCAACCACCACCACCTGCCTTCTTCTTTTGTGGGTGGTGGTCGTGGAACCCCCATCCCTAGGACTACACATCCCATGCCTTGCAGTAGAAGTGGTTCCCTTCCAATTTTTTCCTTGTGAGGTCCCTTCCAAATCATTCACCATCGCCGAGTGCGTGGAGAGAGCCTGAAAGCGATTACTTACCTGTGTAGAAATGGGGGATTCCTGTGCTGGCCTTTTTTTTCCTTCTAGAAGTTACATGCTGCCAGTTCTCTTCCTAGTCCTGTACTGCCCTCTCTGGCTCTTCCGCCTGCCTTGCTTGCAGGATTAAATGCTGCCATCTATCGAGGAAGTCTTCATCCTCTCTGATTGAGCGTAGAGTTGACACTTAGGCCTCCAGTCCTCTAATTTTTTCCTCCAAAATGGCGACCAGCTTGCACTTAGTGCAGATGAAATCCGTTCTTTCTTCCGGCAGGAAGACAAAAATGGCACATGCTGTGCAGGCCTACCGCTATCCATTCCTGCTGTCGCTATCCATTCCTGCTGTCCTAAAAAGGGTTTAAAGGAAAGGCAAGAGTACCTTGCCCCCTTCCAAACTCCCTCTCTAAACTCCCTTTTTGCAATCACCTCTTCACAAGCTCCCTGGTTGCTAACTCACTCCTTTATAAAGCCCTGGACTGCCTGATAGTCCCTCCCCCTACCAAGGCTCAGCCAATCAGCAGAGGCTTCTAGATTTCAAACTTTAATTAGAAGCCAACAGTTTCCAGTCACAGCACACACTCCATGGCAGGGGGGGGGTAAAGGGGAGAAAAGAAAAAACACCCACCACACTCACACACACTCAGCGCACAGCAAGAAAGCCCCAAACAGAACACACACTACAGACAGCAACTTCCCTCAAGAGTCCTGTAGTCACTTCTCTCTTACCTGGAGAACTCCCTCTCTAAACTCCCTGTTTGCAGTTACCTGTTCGCTGTTATTGATTAGGAAGAATCACCTCCCCCCGTATTTGAAAAATGTATAATTCAGCACTTTCTCTTAACTAATGAATTAGATTTTTCCTGGTACACAATAGCTTTGTTTCTCATCTTAAACATGAAATTCATAGCTACGGGATGTATATATTTAATTAAAACCTATATTTTCATACCCTTTTAAAGATAAATATATTGTGTTTCTTATCCTGCAATACAGGTTCCTAAGCAGGAATCACTGAATAACTTTTCTGCAAATATTCACACGTTACAGCTGATTTTAGAAGAGGCTGCACGTTTATTAAAACTTCTCTGGAGAGTTTCACTTCCTATGAAAGTTGTCCACAATACTGCTCGCTGCAATCAGGTACAGTGTTGCTTGTGTGAAGGCAAAAGCAATGAACCATTCAGAGGTTGTCCTGAAAGTTGCATAAGATGGTCATACATGATTCATGAACTACTTTGGAAGCAGGTATGGTCAAGCTGCAGCCTGTAGCCACGTTATCACCTATGACGAGTTTCAGACTAAATGTTCTCTTGATCTGAGCCACCTCGACTTACACCAGAATGAAACAATGCATGCTCTAGATTTGGCCCGCGGAGGTCCTGACACTCCCCCGCAACCATACCCTGGACTCCCATCCGCAGCCAGACATGACTCTCAGCCAACAAGTAGATCAGAAGGTTTATTTGTTGATAGGGACTCACCGTAGCACAGACTTGTTGTTACAGGAGCCAGGAGCAGTCAGTACAATCCATCTTGGGGATACGAGAGCCCAGAGCCAGGGGGGCCCTTCCCAGCCTCCCAAGCCAGCTAGACTCCCTTCTCCCTAAGCCAGCCAAAAACTCAACTCACACACCCAGCAACTGGTCCCAGCTGTCTAGGCAGCTTTGTTCAGATTTCTTGCCCCAGGTGTTATCTGACTATCACTGATCGTATCTTCCCTCTAGGGCAGGGGTGGGCAAAAGCCTATCAGCAGGCCAAATTTGGCCCGCCAGGCAGTTCCAGGCCCTGTCTCCTAGTGCAGGGGTTGGCAACCTATGGCATTTTTCAGTGCCACGTGGGAGGGAGCTCAGCTCTGTGGTCCCCCCCCCCCCCCCCCCCCCCCCCCCCCCCGTGCTGCTGCTGGAGAGCGCTTCCCCTCTGCAGCAGGTTAGGCTGTGGTGGGACGAGGCAGTGCTGTGATTGAGGCTCCTTAGCAGCGCCTCGGCGAGGACCAGAAGCGCCGCTGCCATGGCCATGTGATCTGGGGCTGGTCCTGGAGGCACTGCTGCTGCGGCCACATGGTCAGGGGCTGTGGGGCCATGGCAGTGGCATCTCCGGGACTGGCCCCAGATCACATGGACTGCAACCTCGGGGCTTCCAGGGCCAGCCCCAGGCCACAGTGGCAGCAGGGCCTCTGAGGCGGCTCCGGTCTGTGTCAACTGTGGTAGCCGGGCCCAGACCATGTGGCCCCCAGCAGCTGGACCTCCCTCCAGGGCGGCCAGGACAGTGTGACTGCAGCAGTTGCTGCAAGGGGGTACAAAACCAGTAAGGTCCCTCCTCATTCCCAAACACCCTCCTATCCCCTTACTTTCCTCTTCTCCCTCCCCCTCCCCCCCAAGACTCGGCACACCCAGCTTGCTCTGATATCCTCCTTTGTTCCTGCACCCTCTCTCCTGGCCAGACACCCCACTCTGCACCTTCAGCTACGTTGCTCCTGCACCCTCTCTCCTGGCCACACACTGCACCCTCCCTTGCTCCTGCTCCCTTCACCTGGCCAGACACCCTACTCCCAGCCTGCTTCTGCACCGGACCTCCCTCCCAGATCCTGCACCCCATCCTTGTCCTTCTTATTGGCACCCCTGTCTTGTGCACTGTACCCCTTATTTTTTTACCCTACCTAAGAGCCTAAGAAGGTCCATAAAATCCACTAACTTTGGAACCCCCAAAAAGTGAATGTGGTCTATGGGAAGCCCTGAACCTCAGTCCCGCCCTTCCCTTCCACTCACCCCATGAATCTGGGGCACTGGAGGAGTGAGGTGTCTCAGTTGTGGCCACATCAGTGAGTGTGT
>JANRFK010000975.1:8146105-8156763 GCA_030068395.1 Apalone spinifera | reverse complement strand
TAGATGATCAAAATGGTCCCTTCTGACCTTAAAGTCTATGAGTCTATGAATCTCATTTTCCACAAAACAAATTCCTGCTAGCTGGCTAGTGCCCCTAAAACTCTTCAAGTCCCTTTCAAGTGCCTTCAGGTCCTATAGTACTATTAACCTGAATATCTCTAAATATATTTAGAGGCATAGTTTCTCTCTTACACATTCTTAGGATGAAAGAATTCTGCTTACAAACCTCATCTGAACATGTAACAATGCAGAGCCAAATTGCTGTAATCTGCCAGGGCTATAATTATTGCCTGTCAGCTATAACCTTGGAGTTGGTGTGTTCTTATTATTGTAATGAAAAAATCTTTATTATGCCTAAGTTGTTTATTGTTATTTTTTTAGACTGGAATATTAAATTGCTACTTGAACAGTATATTTGAGCAGTTGTGGAGTTGTGAGTTTAAAGAGTCTCATTTTTAACCTGGCATTTCAAAGATCAGTTTTTAATAAAAACAGCCCCCTCCCTTTTCTTAGTTCTTTTCCTCCTTTGGAGGCTAACTAACTTGATTGATACACAAAGATTTGGAACCCTTCAGAACAAGTCACTCTTGTATTATTTCTCCAGAGGGTATATAGGATGTCATGTCCTTGAACTGCCAGTTCCTTTATGCTGGAAGAGTTGATGTACATATTTTGCCATCTGTCCTCTTCCCCAATATCTTCTTTCATAGTCCCATAGAACGGATTGTAATTATGTCATGCTCCATCTTCCCTTTCTATACACTTTGATTTCCAAGGGGCTACCTGAGCCCTTACAACACATGCATCTCGGGGCAGGGAATCCATTTTATCAGTATTGGAGAGGGCTATGCACATCTATGAGGCAAAATCATAACTTTTAAATACAGTGCTGCAGTACACATGTTACTACATGATTAGTCCTTGTTATGGGAGGAGTATTTTTAAAGCACTCACCCTTTTATTCTGTATATGTGACAGACGGAATAATTGGTGAACTGAGCACAGGCAGGAAATAGGCCTGTGTTCAGTTCACTCCATAAACATAGGGTCTGTTTATGACACTGCCTCTGACTGTCCCTCAGGTCTTGGGCAAGTCATTTAGCTGCTCTGTAGTTGCTTATGAGATGATACCCACATCCCAGAGTCATTGTAAGTGTACTAAGTGTTTTTACAACTGTTCATAGCATCAAGGGATTTCAGTTCTCTTTAAGTTTTGATACCTAGCTTGAAGTGGCCAGGGTGCATTATTAGCCTTGATTGGCTAGGTGGTGGCTCATTTGCCCAATTTGTGGGTTTTGGTGTGTTTTTATTTACTAATAAATTTTGAGAAAGGAGTGTGTCTAATCTATACATTCTCTTTGCAGTGGCTTTAACCCATGATGTTTTAAAGAAGGCTAGAGGAAACCTAGAAGTAAGTAAAATCTGTTTACATTAAGTTCCCCATAGTATGAAACATGCTAGACTAAATACATTTAATATAAATGACCATGTTAGTAGTATACTTTGCAGCATTACTATCAGTTGTTTTGTTTTCATTTCCCACTAGCCTGACATAAACATGAGGGATTGGTTACATTCATTTAATAAATGTTCCTTAATATTTAAGTTGCACATTATAATTAGGCTTAGAAAGATTAGATTTTGTCAGCATATGTCAATTTGTCTTACACAACAAACAGATGAAAAGTATTTCCATCACTAATCTAAATTTACAGATAGGCAAGGCAAGAAAAATGCTGCTTTGAAAACTTACTAGCATTAGCTTTAAAGATATTTACCTTGCAGATTTTGACATGTTATGTTGACAATATATGTTTTATAGTTATAAATCTTCAATGTTTTGAGTCTCAATGTCTACTGTCAATAAATTATTGATGACCCCTCAATTATTTCCAACAAATTAAATTGATAAAAAAAATTTAAAATGCTTAAAATAAGTAATATTATCTCTCAAAATTATAAAAAAACATCATTTCAATTTCTGCTAATCCTACTTATAATTTGTATTTGCTGGATTACTGGCTTAACCCTATCTCCTTGCTTATGCCTTCTGTAGTTTAACAATCCTATCTTTTTTCACCTCATCTGCTCCTTCATAAATTCTTGGGCTGCATTGGAGACCATTTCTTATTTCAGAAGGTTGAGAGGGCTACAAGGGGAAAATCTGTTCTAGATTTGATTTTAAAAAAGAGAGGAAGGTTGAAAATTTGAAAGTGGAAGGCTGCTTGGGTGAAAATGACCATGAAATCCTAGAGTTCATAATTCTAAAGAATGGTAACAGGGATAACAGCAAAACAGAGACAGTGTTTTGGCAGATTTTACTAAACTCAGAGAGGTGGTAGGAAGATCCCGTGGGAAGCAAGACTAAGAGGAAAAACAGCTGAAGACAACTGGCAGTTTTTCAAAGGGACATTATTAAGGGCCCAAAAACAAGCTATTCCACTGCGTAGGAAAGATAGAAAGTATGGAAAGAGACTACTTTGGCTTAACCAGGAGATCTTACATGATCTCAAAATCAAAAAAGAGTCATATAAAAAGTGGAAATGAGATCAGATTACAAAGGAAGAATATGAGCAAATAATGCATGAATGCACGGGCAAGATTAGAAAGGCAAAGGCACAAAACAAGCTCAATTTAGCTAGAAACATAAAGGGTAACAAAAAAACATTCTACAAATATATTAGAAACAAGAGGAAGACCAACGACAGGAGAAATTGGAGAAAGTCTAGAGAAGAGCAACAAAAATGATTAAAGGTCTAGAAAACTTGACCTATTAAGAAAGACTGAAAAAATTGGGCTTGTTTAGTTAAGAAAAGAAAAGATTAAGAGGAGACAACAATTTTCAAGTGTCTAAAAAGGTGCTCCAAGGATGAGGGAGAAAAATTGTTCTTTAAGTGATGTCCCCATGGGTGCTCCACTCCGGATGCTGGTGCATCCTCTCACTGGCGACCAGGGATTTTTCTAGCAGTGCCCTGCCGCACTACGCACATGTAGGAGCATCTCTTCATGCCATTGGTGTCCTTTAGGTGTGCGTGCTGTGTGGCGCCCCACTTCCTTCTCTACCGTTCTCAGCAGCAGATGGCACTTCCTTTCAGTCACCCTTTTTCTGTCTGAAAGCAACAACAAATTGTTAATTTCCCTCAGCTTTCTCACATCCAAGTTATTTACTCCTTCCCTTCCTGTTTGTCCCCCAAAAAAATCCTAAAAAAAACCCACCACAAAACCCCAGTTCTTCATTGTTCATCGGTTCAAAATGCCTGGCTCTCCAGGCTTCAAACACTGCGACTCCTGTCGATAAGCCATGCCAGTGTCCCATGGCCACTCTTCTTGCATCAAATGCTTAGGAGAGGCATATATTGTGCAAAAGTGTTCCGCTTCTTGAACTTCACAGCCAGAACTAGATGGGACCACTCCAACAGGCTCAAAATATTTTTGTATGAGAAATCATTATAACCATCCTGCAACAATTCTCTTTCCAAAACCAAGGACGTGGATAAGGCCAGAAATATGGACAAAAGTCGTCCCTCTACCTTGTCTGACATGGCAAAAGCAAAAGTCTGGGTTTCTCTGACTAAATCACTGCCTCTGGCACCAAGCTCATCCAGCATAGGCATCAAGCCCGGCACCTCAGGCCTGGTGCCACCTAAACAATTGGGGTGGCATAAGAGGGCCCACTCTGAGCCCAGACATAAGTCCTTGGCACTATGTGCCACCATGCCTAGCAAACATCATAGATCGGCACAGAAGACGGCACCTGACACGGCACCCAAGAGACCCTGCATCGACATGGGCCCTTAATACAGGTAGTCCCTGAGTTACGAACTCATCGATTTATGACCGTTCGTCCTTACAACCAACTTCCCATTAAGCGCGTCCCCGAGTTATGAACGCGATCCGTGCTTATGAACAGCGCGGTCACATTTAAATGAATGGGATCTGACTAAAAAATAGATCGAGTTACGACCAAGTGCTTGGTACATAACTTGTTCATAAGTCGGGGACTATCTGTAATGTCCCTTTGAAAAACTGCCAGCTCTCTTCAGTTGTTTTTCTTCTTAGTCTTGCTTCCCATGAGACCTTACTTAGCAGCTCTCTGAGTTTATCAAAATATGTCTTCCTGAAATCCAGTGTCTATATTTTACTGTTCTCCCTTCTATCATTCCTTAGAATCACGAACTCTAGGATTTCATGGTCACTTTCACCCAAGCTGCCTTACACTTTCAAATTCTGAACCCATTCCTCCCTATTTGTTCAAATCAAATCTAGAACAGCTTCCTGCTAGTAACTTTTTCAACCTTCTGAAATAAAATATTATCTTCAAAGCAGTCCAAGAACTTATTGGATAGTCTGTGCCCCGCTGTGTTAGTTTCCCAACATATGTTTGGATAGTTGAAGGCCCCCATCACCACCAAATCCTGCATTTTGTTTTTTGGTAGTTGGCTTTGTTCTTTTAAAATCTAGACAGAGTGGGTAAAGCTTCTGCAAATAGATATTTTCTAATGCAATCTTTTAAATTAGTCTGAGTTTCTAAACAGTCTCCTTTTATATTCTCAAAGCTGAAGAAAAGTTCTGTACAGCTTAAAAGCTTGTTTCTTACAAATAGCAGTTGGTCCAATAAAAAATATTACCTCATCTGCCTGGTGTGTCTAATACTGGCTGCCATACCACAAACTGTTCTTGAATTTTCTGCAAGCACATTTAGACTTCACACCCTCGAGACCATAACATACTAACTTTCCTGTCTGTGTCCTACCTTTTCCATTCGCACTGCCCTTTAATGACACCCCTGGCTTGTAACCAGTTCCTACTTTCTCCACCAATGCCCCTCAATCCTTTTACAACTCTTGTCTTTTATGAATCATTCCTCCATTAGCCTCCTCATCAATGATTTCTCAAAGCTTTTTCTTATTTTGATATTATACAATTATCTCAACCTTGCCTGGGTGAGAACCTAATCATGCGAAAGGATCCTTATTGCTACAAGGAATCATACTATGTTCAGCCACTCTTCATGCAAAAGTAAGAGTCTGTGCTTGCAAATGGTCCTTTTGCAGGATCAAGACCCTAGTGTATAAGATATGTGTATTTGAGAGCTATTCTAGATTTTATGACATTTATTAAGTGCTTTTCATACCAGGTACAGCCAAGTGAAAATCAAAAAGCAGCTTCACATACCAACAAGAAAAGGATTCTGTGAAGAAGAAAGTTCCACTAATAAAGCCTGTTCCTTCATGTGATCGTTGTGTGTAGGCGTCTTTACAGTTTAAGCCTTAATATTGCTTGGTTTAAAGGGTTCTTTGGCACTTGAATAGTTGATACCCTTTGACAAAACTCTTGTGAAATAACTTATTTAACATTTTATATTGGCAAACGACTAGTTTTGAATATTTATTATATAAACCAGTACTGGAGGGATTGAAAAGAAGTGCAGAAAGTGTTTAACATGGGTTCATCTTAAATTTTCTACTTTTTTTGGTATGCTGTATTTTTTAAAAAATAGATGCATTCTGTTTCTTCTTGTAGTACAATATTTCCTAGTGCCTAAAAGACTTAGTCAAAGCAATTATCCACTTTCAACTTCTTTTACAATGGATACTTGCAGTACGATAATAGTGTTTCTTTAGGTCTGCCTTGCATCATTGGTTTTTAGGACTGTGGGAAGCTTTCAGTATTTTAAAGCATTGTCAATATGTGCATGAAGGATTTTGCTGAGAGCTACCTGATGTGTAGCTAACTTCTAAAGTAGCAATTAGAATCTGATGGTAGGTCTGAAAATGTGAATTAAAATCTGGCATTTGTTAAACCTGTTCATGTTAATTATTTTGTTTGACACTCCAGAGCTTTCTGAGCACTATCTAAACACAGACCACCTGTAGCCAAAGTCTTCAGTTGTTTGGCTGGTTCATTTGTTTTCTCTGAAGAAATATGGATGCATTCTTGCCCCTCTGTTGTTCAGTAATCACGCAGAGAAGGAGTTTGACAGAGATCTTCATTAAATTCCAACTCCTTCTGCATTATGGTAACACAGCCCACTTAAAAACTATACTTCTTCAAGTGGCTATCTGAGTGGAAAACATATGTGGGTGCCCTGTAGATCAAAGTCACAGGACTTTGCTTGGCACTGGCTGTAGGGGCAGCACTCATGCCCTCCGGCACAGCAGCGCCTTTCCTGGACAGTGCTGCCCCAGCTCTCCTCTCTAGTCCTTCTTCACTCCTGCTATTTGAATCCAAGCCCTCTGTGGTGTGTTGTATCTCATGTTTTTCCATTACAAAATGTTATAATTGTATTAGATAGTAGCTTTAGTTTATGATAGTAGTATCCTTAGGTAGTGTCAAGTATGGTTTAGTCTAGTGGGGTAGACTTGTCATTTTAAATGTTGATTTAAATGCTATCCATCATATGGGATTGCTGTCCCCAAAAGTGTCTTCCTCCTTGTCCCCATCACCCAGTGTTAATTGGACCTCCTGGAGGAGCATATTAAGGAAAGGGGCTCCATCTGTAAATTGCTCAAAAAAAGAACACAAGTGGCAGGAGACTTTTGTGCCTTGAGCAGGCCATGAGACATGCTTTGGCCCCAGGGATCTCTGCAGTTTGTTCTGTACCAGACAGCCTTTTGGAGCCAAACTGAGATGTTGGTCCAGGTACAAGGTCTGATATTTTCCCTAAGGGAACGAGGGATGGTTCTCCTTCCTCTGGTCCTTCAAGGAAAGTGTCTCGCAAGACAGAAGCCATTCCAGAACTTGGAGAGCATCTCCTCTGTCTCCTAAGAGGAGTTCTGAGTAGTACTGTGATTCCTTGTTAATGTGGGATGTAGCTGGGTTATCTCACCATTACCACACATATCAGTTGGGTGCTGTACCTCCTATACTGGCCATGGAGCGTCCATTGGATCAGGTACTGACAACGGCAGAATCAGCATTGATTGCACCTCATCAATAAGGCAGACAGAATCAGACCTACTCTACCTCTCCGTTGCTCTTTTCCCCAATTACTGAGCGCTCAGTTGCCATCATGGCTTCTTCTAAGAAGCAAAGTGAGGTCAGCTCCCTTTGTGGTACCAAGTGTTTGCATCAACAGACCCTGATTTTCAGCATCACTGATATCTTCAGTGTAGACCTTGTTGTTGGGGCACAAGTCAGTCTTTGTAAATTTGCTTTCCATGGGTCATGCTTAAGCATCTCTGCAGTCAGAAAATGTTTTCCTATGGACATACTGGACCCCAGTCCTATTTGCATTTGAGAAGTGGCTTAGCAAGGAAAGAGGCTTCTGCAGAGTCAACCAAAGTGACTTGGGCACCTACAGAGTTTGAGAATTTTCTGATACAAACCCTAAAAACAACAGGTCTTGAATTTAAAAGATTCTGTTATAAAGGTATTAATGTCTCTGGCGATGCTTATAACGGGCCTACTTTTGAGCCTGACCCCAAAGACCATGTTCCTCTCTATGCACACTCCTGCCTTAGGGTTAGAGTGTTTCATTTTCTCCTTCGTGTTGAATGTTCAGACACAACAGCCTAGCTGGCTAGGTACAGTGATGTCAAAGGCACAAAATTAAGTGGAAAAATAATTTATCTTAGCCCTAAACGGACTATAATTAAAGGAGATTACTGGTAATAAAAGTAGATACAAAGGATGAAATTTTGGCTCTCTTCATTTCAATGGCATGGCTTCCTCCAGCATTTATCACTGGCAAAGCACAGTTTTTTTCTTTTCCAGTCTCTCCACCATACAAATCTGGCTTTCAAACACTCCCCATCGGAAATGCCGGGGTCGGCAACCTATGGCTTGCAAAACAAATATGGCTCACTAGGGAGCCAGCTATGGCTCTTCTGAAGCCCCATCTCAGCCCACCGCTCCTCCCTCAGTAGGGAACCAGTACTGGTGCTACAGCTTTATGGCCTCTTGCAAGATTGGAACACCAGCACCAGGTTCCTGCGGTCAGGGGGAGAGAAAACCCTGAGCCTCCCCACCAGATCTGGCATGTGGAGAACAAGCAGAGTAAAAAATGGCTCTGTGCATGCTGCCTTTTTCCTTCCCCCGGTGCACAGGAAACAAGCAACACGAAACCAAAAATGGCTCTGCACCCTGCAATTTTCCTTCCCCCGGGACACACTTCCTAGAGGCTTCCTTCCGGTGAATGGGAGCAGTGAGAGGCCATGTTACATGGTGCCTGCAACTCAGTGTGAAAACAAGTGCCTCCCCACCCCTCATGCCCAGACCCCACACTCCTACCCCCTCACTCACTCACTCCCCTGCCAGACAGCCTGTCCCCATCCCGCTTCTGCTCCCTCCCCCTTGGCCAGACACCCTGCTCCCTAGTCAAACATCCTGCCTTGAACCTCAGTCCTACCTACCATGGGGCTGGAGCATGAGAGGAGTGAGGTGTTTCAGTTGGGGGCCATATCTGTGAGAGAGGGTTGAGGGGGGATTTTTGCTTCTCTTTTGGGTGGTCCCCAGTTGATTTTTCTGTTGGTAAGTGGCCCCTGACCAACTCCTGCCATAAATAAGACAATGTTAAAACCTTTTGTGTTGGACATCATATTTTACTTTATTTAAAAATGAAGCTTGGCCAGCAAGCCTCCAATTGGGGCTCAGCCCCCATCTGGATGCAGCATCATAACTTCTCTGCACCCCCGCTCCCCCCACGCCAACCCTGAACCCATCGTACCCTAACCCCCCTGTCCTGTCTTTTACCAGTGACTTTCAATGGGACTCATGCTCTTAATTCACTCAGGTGTTCTGGTAAAAAACAAACCCTTGACCCTTATGTAAGTATCTCAACAGGAGCTCTCTTCAAAATCTGTCCCCAATGTTGGGTGCAGAGTACTTGGAAATGTAGCCCACCTATGGAAGTGAAAGCACAAAACCTGACACCAGGGAGAAGCAAACCCATTCAGCTGCACTGATGATAGATACACTGAAAAAAATAAAAGTTAAAAATAAACTTTGCAAATCAAAAGGAAAAAGTGTATAGTCAAACATTCACTTTGCTCTCATTGTCCTCACATCTCTCTAAAAACACGGAGTTAATTTTACTAAGTAGCTAAATTATATACATTCAAATATAATCAAAATCTGCTATACGTTTCAACTTTCAAAATTAATCATCCTATGATTTTGAGTTACAACACCTGTAAGAAACAGCTGTACATCTATATTTAATGCACTCATGGCTCTTGGTTTTCCTGCAGCTTTTATTCACAACATCTGTATGTTTCTTATTTGCCTTCCCTTCTCTTAGATGATCTACCACTTTGGTCTTAACACATTCTGCCATGCCCTCCCCACCCCCATAACACTACACCTGATCCCTTGTTCTCAGTATCAGCTGTGAGAGATGCATTCATTTTAAAAAGACATGTGCCTCTCCTAGCATTTGGGGGGGGGAGGGAATGGGTAGGTAAGAGCTGTTGCAGAAATTGGGTCAGTTGGGGAAAAAAAAAATATATCATTACCTCTTTAAAAAAAGATCCTGAAAGATCAAAGTATTTCAATTTAATGAGAAGTTCCTCTTAAGTACACATAATTTATTGGGGCAGTTTAAAAATAATTAAAAGAATAAAAAAACATTACCAGATGGAGTGCTGCAAAAAAGACAAAGCTTATGGTATGATAATTTTGTTTAATGAGAACCAAGTTTACATTTTCTTTAAAAATAAGTGCATGGGGAATACACAGGAGGGATAAGCAGAAGGATTTGCTTTGTGATTTGTGAGTTCTGACCTTGCTTTGGCTTTGGTTTTGTGTTCAAGATAGGTGTGGGATTTGGTGGACACATAATCTGGTAACTAGGTCACTCGAGTGGAGTTAGCCCTGTATTGGGGGGCAGAGACAACAGAATCAGGTATTTTTAAACAGTGAGAACCCTGATCTAAGTTGGGGCCTACGTGCCATTGTAATACAGAAAGAAAACATAGCTTTTAAGAAAACTTCCTCTCATCTTTAGAACACTGCTGTAATTATGGTAGAGTCAAACTGCTGTAATAGCAGTTAGCATCTCATTTGCTACCTCCAGTTGCAACACAGCAATTCATTTGGACAACCAAATGACTGCCACGGGTACTCTTGGTTCTTGTTCTTTTCCTGTGTACTGTTCCCTCAAAGTCTCCATGGATAAGTCTACACTACAGTGTTATTTTGAAATAACACATCTACACACAAAATGCATTTTGAAATAGCGTTTTGCTATTTCGAAATAGCGCGTCCACATTGAGTGGACACTGAATTGCATTGAAGGCTGGCCGGAACCAGATCCAGCAGGGCATCAGGTCAGGAGTTTATTTGTGTGGCTGCTGCCAGAGGCTATCTGAGGCATGTGCTTAAAGGGACCCCCATTCTGGGCAGCCGGTTCTCAGCTTTCCCTGCTTGCTTGCCTACCTCAATGAGGGACAGCAAAGCATTTGTGTCTCTGCGTGCTCTGGTTGCCCTCACTTGGGACACCGCAGCACTCTGCAGCATGGAGCCGGAGAGGCTCCTGGGCACTCTGGTGCTTCTCGTGAATGTGTTGCTGCGAGCCTGGCTGCACTTTCTGCAGGCTGCCATCCAAGAGGTCCATCAGGGGGCTGTCAGTATCCAGGAGGCCTTACAGGAGAGCTTCTACCCTAAGGAGCGCTAAGAGCCTCCCTGGTCTGCCCCACTGGGGGCTTGTGCCTCATTTC
>JANRFK010000975.1:7997901-8011328 GCA_030068395.1 Apalone spinifera | reverse complement strand
TGATCTATGAAGGAAGGTTGAAAGAATTGGGTTTGTTTAGTTTAGAAAAGAGAAAATTGAGGGGGGACTTGATAGCAGTTTTCAGGTATCTAAAAGGGTGTCATAAGGAGGAGGGAGAAAACTTGTTCATTTTGGCCTCTGAAGATAGAACAAGAAGCAATGGGCTCAAACTGCAGCAAGGGAGGCTTAGGTTGGACATTAGGAAAAGTTTCTAACGGTCAGGGTAGTCAAACACTGGAATAAATTGCCCAGGGAGGTTGTGGAATCTCCATCTCTGGAGATATTTAAGAGTAGGTTAGATAAATGTCTATCGGGGATGGTATAGACAGTACTGGGTCCTGCCATGAGGGCAGGGGACTGGACTCGATGTCCTCTCGAGGTCCCTTCCAGTACTAATATTCTATGATTCTATGAAATACATGTTTATTAGGCTCATATTTGTTCACAATGCAACTCTTGAGCCACTCCCTTCACAAGAGCTCTTTTGGGTGTGTGAGAGAGTAGGCTACAAGCTATATTAAGTCCACTCGCCCTTGCCTGGCATTCGGTTTTAGCAATATCAGTGGTACAACAAATATCAGACTACAAAGTTCAGCTCCCACCTTCTCTCAAGGCTTGGCTGCTCCTTGGGTTCCTTGCTCATGACTGTTTAGCCCTTACTCTAGAACTGCTTTTTACAGACAGTCCCTCCCATTTCCCAGATATCTACCTGTAGTGGTCAATTATCTGCAACAGTGAGCAGAGCACACCCATTTCCTATCATGAGACATGCCTGCTAACCAAGTGGGTTGTTTCAGGTAGCTGCTGGAGTACTGTAAGTTTCAGAGGATGTCTTAAAGGTCCAGATCTCTTAGGCACTGAATACTTTTTGTATGGCTGCACTCTTTCAGCCTATGGAACTAAGCACCACTCTCAGCTGGGTCTGAAGTCTGGGATCAGAATGAGCAGATGGAAATAACACAGTAGCAAATGGGTGGCTCTACGGGCTGTGGGGCTTCCTCCCACCTTGCCTAGGGCCCTGGCATGCTGTCAGTTCAGCAGCAGCAGCTGGTCTCCTTCTAGCATACTTTCAATAAGGCACAAAGCCCCAAATAGGACATTCAAACTCTCCTCTATCCTGCGATCTTGCCTAATTGTGACCCTTGAGAATCAGATTATTGGTGTTTCCCTCACTATATTCCAATGCAGTGAAAATCCAAAGTAATGCACACTGGAAAAAATAATCCCAACTATACATACAAAATTATGGGTTCTAAACTAGTCATTACCACTCAAGAAAGATGGAGTCCTGTGGCTAATTATCTGAAAACGTCTGCTCAATGTGTAACAGCAAAAAAGTAGAATATTAGGAACCACATGCTTTGTAGAATAAGGTTATTCAAAATGAGCTGGACAAGCTAGAGAAATGGTCTCAGGCACATAGGATGAAATTCAATAAGGACAAATGCAGAGTACTCCGCTTGGGAAGGAACAATCAGATGCACATACACAAAATGGGAAATGACTACCTAGGGAGGAATACCGCAGAAAGGGATCCTAGGGGTCATAGTGGACCACAAGCTAAATATGAGTCAGTGTGATACTAAAGCAAAAAAAGCAAAAAATTCTGGGCTATATTAACCAGGGATGTGATAGTGTAAATGGTTAACCGATGACCTTCCTGGTTAAATGCAGGCTCCTTGCCCCTGCCCCTGCCCCTGCCCTGCACTGTTGCCTTTGTATTAGAAGCAGACCCAGCCAAAGAATGTGCAGGGCCCAAGGCAGCACTCTAAGCCACATGGCTGAGTGGCTCCCAGATAGGTGGGTGGGGCCAGGAGCTGGGCAGCGCAGGGCCCTGAATGTGCGGAGCCGTGCGGCCCTTAATGCATGGGGCCCAAGGCGACCACCCTGCTCGCCTTGCCCAAAGGCTGGGCCTGATCAGAGGCAGCAGCATGTGAGGATGGGGCAGACTTTCAAGTCGGCTCTCCACAAGTACTGGCTTCCATGGTGCCACATGCTCTACTCCTCCCCACCACGCTGCAGCTTCTGATACAGAGGCAGCAGCACTGGGGGGGAAGGGAGAAAAGGCGGCTCCGCAGGAGCCGGCATATGCAGGGAACCATCTTAAAAACTGAACACACCGGGTCTTGGAGAGCAGCCTCCCTCCTTTGTGTAAACATGTATTTTCCATGGTTACACATTTACCTGAACACATGCATTTTAACATCCCTAGTATTAACATGAGTGTTGTAAGCAAGATGTGAGAAGTAATTCTTTTACTCTACTCTGCACAGATTAGGCCTCAAATGTGTCCAATTCTGGGCACTGCGTTCTAAGAAAGATGTGAACTAACTGGAGCAAGTCTAGAGAATAGCAACAAAAATGATTAATGGTCTAGAAAACATGACCTGCGAAGGAAGATTGAAAAAAATTGGGTTTGTTTAGTATGGAAAAGAGAAGATTGAGAGGGGATATGATAATTTTCAAGTACCTAAAAGGCTGTTAGAAGAAGTAGGGAGAAAAAGTATTCTTCTTTACCTCTGATGATAAGACAAGGAGGAATGGACTTCAACTGCAAGAAGGAAGGCTTAGGTTGGACCGTGTTCCTTATAAGCTGGGCACTTGTGTGGCTGCTCAGGAGAAATTCAGATGCTACTCATTGGTTTCTATTGGTATGGCACATTTGCACATGCCTATGTATACATAAATGTATCCCTCACATGGAAAAAGTCCACACAGAGATAGAAAATATTAGCAGGAATATTAGTAGGACATTAGGAAAAAACTTCCCGTTAGGGTGGTTAAACGCTGCAATAAATTACCTAGGGAAGATGTGGAATCTCCATCACTGGAAATTTTTTTAAGAGCAGGTTAGACCTCTTAGGGATGGTCTAGATGCTGATTGGTCCTGCCATGAGTGATGGAAACTGGACTTGAAAACCTTTTGGGCTTCCTTCCAGCTTTATCATTTTATGATTAGGAAAGGGATAGAAAATAAGACAGAAAATATCATAATGCTACTATATAAATTCACATTATGCTCATACTTCAAATACTGCATGTGTCACTGCCACCGGGCAGAGTTGAACCTTGGACCTCTGAAATGTAGTAGAGGAGCCCCTACAGCATGAGCTATAAAAGCCAGTGGCCTTTCAGCCCATGCCGTAGAGGTCTCTAGCTCTTATCTGTTGCTGTGGTCTAAGTACCACTTCATGGGACAGTGAACCACACTAGAGCCATGTCTAGACTGCAGGCTTCTTTTGGAAGAAGCTTTTCTGGAAGAGATTGTCCAAAAAATTGTCCGCATGTTAGCAATAAGAGGGTGATCAGAGAGGGTGTTTGGCCCCTACTGAATGAGGGAGGTAACCTAGTGATAGATGATGTGGGAAAAGCTGAAGTACTCAATGCTTTCTTTGCCTCTGTTTTCATGGACAAGGTCAGCTCCCAGACAAATGCACTAGGCAACGCAGTATGGGAAGGAGGTGGACAGCCCTTAGTGGGGAAAGAACAAGTTAGGAACTATTTAGGAAAGCTAAACATACACAAATCCATGGGCCCGGATTTAATGCATCCAAGGGTACTGAGGGAGTTGGCAAATGTCATTGTGGAGCCTTTGGCCATTATCTTTGAAAAATTGTGGAGATCGGTAGAGATCCCGGAAGACTGGAAAAAGGCAAATGTAGTGCCCATCTTTAAGAAAGGGAAGAAAGACAATCCAGGGAATCCATTCCTTAAGGAATCCATTCTGAAGCCTTTGGAATAGGGGAAAGAGATCCTGAATAGTCAACATGGATTCACCAAGGGCAGTCGTGCCTGACCAATCTGATTAGGTTCTTTAATGAGGTAGCTGGCTCTGTGGATATGGGAAAGTCAGTGGATGTGAAATACCTTGACTTTAGCAAAGCTTTTGATACGGTCTCCCACAATATTCTTGCCAGGAAGTTAAGGGAATATGGAGTTGATAAATGGATGTAAGATGGATAGAAACCTGGCTAGACTGTTGGGCCCAATGGGTAGTGATCAACAGCTCAATGTCAGGTTGGCGGTCAGTTTCTAGCAGAGTTCCCCAAGGATCTGTTCTTGGTCCGGTTTTGTTCAACATCTTTATTAATGACCTGGATGAGGGGATGGATTGCACCCACAGCAAGTGCACAGATGACACTAAGCTAGGGGTAGAGGTAGATATGTTGACTTGGACAGATTAGAGGATTGGGCCAAAAGAAATCTGATTATGTTAAATAAGGACAAGTGTGGACGCCTGCACTTGGGACGGAAGAATCCCAAGCATTGTTCCAGGCTGGGGACTGAATGGCTAGGTAGCAGTTCTGCAGAAAAGGACCTGGGGATTACAGTGGATGAGAAGCCGGATATGAGTCAACAGTGTGCCCTTGTAGCCAAGAAAGCTAATGGCATATTAGGGTGCATTAGGAGGAGCATTTCCAGCAGATCCAGAGAAGTGATTATTCCCCTTTATTCATCTCTGGTGAGGCCACTTCTGGAATGTTGTGTTCAGTTCTGGGCCCTGCTATAAAAAGGATGTGGACGGATTGGAGAGGGTCCAGCGGAGGCGACCAAAATGATTAGGGGGCTGGAGCGCATGAGCTATGAGGAAAGACTGAGGGATTTGGGTTTGTTTAGTCTGCAGAAGAGAAGAGTGAGGGGGGATTTGATAGCAGCCTTCAACTTCCTAAAGGAGGTTCCAGAGTATAATAATATGGCTTTTCTGTAGCCACGTTGGAAGGCCTGTGCTAGGCCTGAACCAAAGCCACCTTCTGCAGCCAGACTGAAGAGTATCAGCCATTACTGTAAGGCCTGGAGTCACATACTCACAGTTCCATCTAAATTGTATTACAAAGTGTCACACCAGGTTGTGAGGAGGGACTTTGCCCTGATATCTGCACTATCACCAGATAAAGAAACAGATCTCAAGATGGGTAAAGAAATTTGTTCGTAACACCATTCTGTCTGGCAAGAAACTGCTTATCAATAGAGGATGTTATCCTATGAGCATTGTCACTACACTTCCCTATTGTTTGACTGTGTGATCTCTGTCTTGTTTGTAACTGTTTCTGTCTGCTGTATAATTAATTTTGCTAGGTGTAAATCAATTAAGGTGGTGGGGTATGATTGGTTAGGTAATTTTGTTATGATTGGTTGGTAAAATTATACTAAAATAATTGGTTATGGTATAGCTAAGCAAGACTCAGGTTTCATTATATAAACTGGGGTTCAAGAAGGAAAAGGAGGGGAAGAGCAGGAGTAACAGAAGGAAGAAAAGGCTATAAGAGGACCAGGAGGAGGCAGAAGACCTGGAAAAGAAGAACTCACTTCCGAGACACAGCATAAGACCAGAGCGACTGATATTGTGTGGCCAACAGGGGAAGTCTGCCTGCCTCTATCAGGATTGGTGAGCATCACACTGTATGCTTAACATGTGCATTTTGCTTATTTGGGAATTGTCAATAAATAGAGGATAAGAACATTACAGTGTGAGGCTCTTTCAAGTGGCTAAAGATCCTGCCAACCCACGGGCTGGTACATCCTGAGCCCTAGGAATTGGGTAAGGGTGGGTGTGTAAATTCACAGGGTTGCACCTTGAGCCCTAGGAACTAGGTAAAGGTGTGTGTCCCTACAGTGTGGAAGGGATAAAAAAATTTATGCGGGTAAGAAGAGAAGATGGAGAAAGGCTGTTCACAGTAGTGACGGATGGCAGAACAAGGAGCATTGGTTTCAAGTTACAGTGCGAGAGGTCTGGGTTGGATATTAGGAAAAAGTATTTCACTAGGCGGGTGATGAAGCACTGCAATAGGTAACCCATTCACTAGGAGGGTGATGAAGCACTGCAATAGGTAACCTCCTTTATCCCTGGAGGTTTTTAAGTCTCGGCTTGACAAAGCCCTGGCTGGGTTGATTTAGTTGGGATTGGTCCTGCCTTGGGCAGGGGGCTGGACTTGATGACCTCCTGAGGTCTCTTCCAGCTCTATGATCCCAGATGAGCCCCCCACTTGTAACCAAGACCAGGCAGATTTGAACCTGGGATCTCTGGAGCTTTGTATAGGAGCCTCTACTATTTGAGTTAAAAGCTACCTGCCTTATAGGTCAAAGAACAGAGTCTCCTGTACTAAGCTCCAGAAGTCCCAGCTTCAAATCTGCCTGGTGGTGGTTATAAGTGGGGGCTCGTCCAGGGTCTTAATTGGGTCTCTGAATCTCCGGACATGCTTCCTCACCTAGGAATGTAACCCACATGACTAGGCTCTGTCTACACATCATCATTTTTGTGAAAGAGGAAATGCAAATGAAGCGCTCATTAGCATTTCTTACACTCTCATTTGCATATTCTTTTCCAATCTTTTTTGCGGAAGAGGTTTTTGTGGAAAAAAACGCAGCATAGACGGGGCCATTTTGCACCAAAATCCCCTTTTGCGCAAGAACCGTTATTTCTCATTTTTTGGTTCTAGGTGGCCTTAAATGCGAGATAGCGTCCAATCAGTGTAGGTGCTATCTTTCAAAATAGCACATCACTATTTCGTTGTGCTTTTTGTGTATGCATGCTCTTTCGAAATAAGCTTTTCCGGAAGATCTCTTCCGGAAAAGCTTATTCCAAAAGAAGGTTGCAGTCTAGATGTACCCAAAGGATGTTCACTGTAAAACAAACAGGTTGACAGGATTATGGATCAAATTTTCTCCACCCTGTATCTTGTGCTGGTTGTGTGGGTGGCTGCTCCTTTCAATCTCTTGGATGTCAGGATAAAACTTAATATCTTCACATGGTTTCACTTTGCCCTTATTTAGGTAAAGCTTCTTTTGCCTGGGGGCCAAATAGAATTGCCAGATCCCAGTACAAGGTGGGCAGGGCTGGGGCAGCCAGAATTCAGCGCCAACTGGACTGCACCATGTTCCCCAGCCAGCCCTTAGTGCCACTTGGAATATGCTGCTCAGGGCTCCAGTGGTGACTTAAAAGGCCTGGGGATCCAGCCACTATTTCAGTAGCAGCAGCCGGTAGTCCCAGGCCTCTTTTGCATTGCTGGGTCCTGTGACAAGTGCCCCCTAACACTCCCCCATGTCAAAATGAGGAAGATCTCAGGATTGTTGTTAGTTTTTATAAAATACAGCATAATTTAACAGCAAGGATAGTTAACCACTAGAACAATTTACTTTGCTTTTCTAAGGGATCTAGGAATTGTTTTGGGAAAGTTCTGTGGGCTGTGTTACACAGGAATCAGACCACATGGTCACAAGGGTTCCATCTGGCGCTGGAATCTCTTATGTGCTTCTGGGACCCTTTGTGATGAAAGTGCCAGATAAATATGAGTTGGTTGACTGGATGGAGCATAGGCAGAAGAAGAAGCGGGTAGCTACAAGTAATAATTCAGTGCTTTTCTATTGCTCCAAGTAGCTAGTTCCTTTTTTGAGAGGCAATGCCAAATGTTTTTATTTGGCCTTGCATGTTTTAGGGATGAAGCTAATCCAGTACAATGGACTCAAATACTGGACATTTAAACTCAGATAATTAAAAGCATATGGTCATGGGCCATGGAGGATGATTCTTTGATTTTAAACTTAGAAATATGCATTATATCTAAACTGACACTGAAAACTGTCCTGAGCCTGATATTAGAGAAAATTAAATTAACCCCAAGCAATAGCGCTATATTACAAAAATGGTTAGATCTTAATAAATTGAAATGATAACATCAGCAAAAGCTGTACATTTCCCCTCATGTTCTTTTATTGCTAGAACACTTCTTTCCAGTTTGTTGCTTCCCTAGGTTTTATTAGCACATTTCAGTGGAGTAGATTTGCTCTGAAGTGATAAAAGCTGCCTGTAATCAGAAAGCTTTATGTTATCTGCTGCAAACAATGGTAAATGCCACCTGAGAAGGACTCCGTTCAATGCCTTCATTACTGTGATTAGTCCAAGATGCTAGAAGATAGCAACAAACTTCAAGCTTGCTGATAATAGACTCTGTTAAGAACACAACAAACAAGGGACACGCAGCACTTCAAGTAGGAAAAACAGTTCACAATGAGACTTCACTCTGGCAGTGTTCAGGACTAATTCATAGCTACAAGCTTAGCACTATACTAGAACTCTGCATGCTCAGTCTGGGTGAAGTCACCTATGCACAGAAAGTTAGTGGGAGAGTCATGCACATCTCAGGAAGGAATCAACTCTCCAGTTCTACAAAGGCCTCCTATTCAGCAAAACATGGATGTACAGTAAAACTCCAATAGTCTGGCATCCAATAGTCCGGCACTCCTGATAGTCCGGCATCAAAATGGCAAGAGCCTAGTGAGTGAGCTTCGGCAAAAAATGAGTCACAAGGTAACAGCGGCAGCAGCTGAACTGAGCAAAAAGGGTAAAAAAGGCTTAAAAAAACTAAAACATTACAGTATACTGTATACAGTATGTACAATAAAAAGGGTTAAGAACACTTTATATACAGTATATAAGGTATACAGTGTATATATATAACCTGCTTATAGTACCTCCTGATAGTCCGGCATATCTGATAATCCGGCACCACCTAAATCCCATAGGTTCCGGATTATCGGAAGTCTACTGTACATACTTTTATTTGAGCCAATGCTTCAATCCTGTTGCTTAAGAACTTTGACTAGGGATGGACTTAAGCAAATGCACAGATACTTTGCAGAATTAGGGCTTCAGTCAGCAGTACTCCTGGGCATAAGGCACAATGTGCATGCAACTGATCTATACTTACAAGTAGTACACTGGGGAATTGTGACTGTAACTCCATTACAGACTATAGCACTCAGATACTAGGGTAATGGGGGCCATATAAATACCTAAGATAAATCATAGAATACTAGGACTGGAAGGGACCTCGAGAGGTCATCGAGTCCAGTCCCCTGCCCTCATGGCAGGACCCAGTACTGTCTAGACCATCCCTGATAGACATTGATCTAACCTACTCATAAATATCTCCAGAGATGGAGATTCCACAACCTCCCTAGGCAATTTATTCCAGTGTTTAACCACCCTGACAGTTAGGAACTTTTTCCTGATGTCCAACCTAAACCTTCCTTGCTGCAGTTTAAGCCCATTGCTTCTTGTTCTATCCTCAGAGGCCAGGAAGAACAATTTTTCTCCCTCCTCCTTGTGAAACAGGAGTTTTATGAATTAACAGATAAGTTTTATGAATGATGAGATTTTATATGATCGACATATGAAATTGAATCCCTTTCATGTATTACAGACCACACATATATAATGCATATAAAACTTAGTAGACTAGGCCTCGTTATCAGATACTCCTGATTTACACAAGTGTAAATGTTGGAGTAAGTGAAGTTAAAGGTTTAGCATCAGAATCAGGCCAGTTATCCTATGTATATGAAAAAAGCATATATCTTTTTCATTCAGGCACTCTTAGTTTATGAAAGTGCATAGGATGGTGCACCTTTTTCCGACAGATCGGTGTAGTCTAGACTTAGACTTGGCTGGCTGTCATGGAGTGATCCACAGCAGAGGAAGAGTCTGCCTGGACTCCAACTGAGGATCCCGATAAGCAAGTAGAGAGATGGTTCATACTCAGCATATGGTGCAGATCTGATGATCAGAGACATAAGCTGAGATTTTGGTGAACTAAATTTAAGCTTTTGGAGTCTCAGTTTCTTCTGATTGTGTTGTGTGGACTGAACTATTTAAATCTTACTTTTGGTATTCTCTTTATGTTTATTGTAACTGTGAAGACAATGTCTGTGGGTTATAAAATGGCGATTTTGTAAAAATTATATTTGTTTCTTATTCATAAGATTATATAATGTTATTTAATTAAATTCATTTCTTTAGTTTGTTTTGGTACTTGAATGTAGGGAAGCTGACACGGGGCAATCCTTGCCGAATTCCTTAGCCTGGACTCGGGGTCTCCAGTTACTTTATGGGAGTAGAATTTGTTTTTTTAAAGACACTGGAGAAGGGCAGTGAAGTCTAGCCCACCAAAGGTTACAAATTAGTGCCTGAACAGATAGGGACTTGAAAATTGCTCAGAGTTCACCTCTGAATTATTTCAAGGAAGTTATAAAATATTAAATGTGTATATTTTATTATAATAAGATAATGGAGACTTGCACCCAGTTTGGGTTAGATCCCTACTGGACCATTTTGGTCAGTGATGTATCCTCTGTTGATAGACCAGCAGAAATTAAGAGAGCTATTAGAATTTTTGGTCATGTGACTAATATGAGTAGGGCGAAGGAAAAACCAAAGGATATGATCCTCTGTTAATTTGAAGATCCTGTGATATACATAGGAAGAGAACGTTGCAGAAACTAGGGCAGAAGTGGGATGTAATGCCTATTCATTTTGAAGTTTTGCCATTTATATCCACTGGTTCGGTGCCCAGAATACTTCAATGCAGGAATCATGGATATTCTGTGCATTCTGATAGAAGGTATATCTACACTGCAGTGTTTTTCTGAAAAAATGGCCATTTTTCCAGAAAAACAATACTTGCCTCCACACTGCTATGGAGTTCTTTAGACCAGTGTTTCTCAACCTTTTTTTGCTCATGACCTCCTTCTGAGCCTCGTTTACCTCTGTGGCCCCCCTCAGAGCTGCTGTTAGTTGGAAAAAAAGGTACATAATTTACCTAATGTTCGGTTTTTTCCATGTGGCCCCCTAGAGGTAGGGCGTGGCCCCTGGGGAGCCTAAGGCCCACAGTTGCGAACCACTGCTTTAGACAAAAAAAAAAAATGCAAGGGTTTTTCCGACAGTGGTAAACCTCTTTCTACAAGGAAGAAGGCTTTTTCGAAAAAAGCTTTTTTTGGAAAAAGGTGTGTGTGGATGTGGAAGAGGGAGAGGCCTCCAGGAAATCACACAGGTGCCCTGGAGGCCACTCCATCCAAACTAATCAGGACTCTATAGTTCCTGTCTCCTGGCAGCTCTTAAAACTGCAGGCATACGGGACAAGCCTTGGACAAGCTGCACCTCACTGTGTGGCTCTGACTGCCACAGGCATTTTGACCACAGTCCAGCCACAAGCCCCTCAAACCCTCTGGTTCTCATAGGGAGCCCTAGCTGCGCTCCCAGGACCCAGCCAGGGGCAGCAAATGCCAGGCGCCCTCATCATCCGTGGGAGAGATCTTGTTCCTCCTGGAGCTGTGGGGCAAAGAGGAAATCCTCCAGGATTTCTGCTCCAGATGCAGGAACACAGAACTATATGGCTGGATGGCTGAGGCTCTAGTCATGAGAGACCACCACCCCCGGACCCTAGACCAAGTCAGGAGCAAGTCAAGGAGCTCCTCCAGGGCTAGGCCAGGGCCAGGGAATGTAGCTCTCGCTCCGGACCCCACTCCTGCCCCTACTATCAAGAGCTCCACCAAATCCTGGGAGGTCGTGCAGGCCCTTCTCCAGCTGTGGTGGTGGCCTTGGGGCTTGAGACACCCATCGTTGCCTGCCCGGGGCTCCCTGCTGAGGAGGAGGAGATGGCAAGCATGGTGACCCTCCAGGAACTGCAGCCCAAGAGTGACTTACCTCCATGAGGGCCCTGACAGTGGGCTTTCCCACACCAAACTGGTTACCCACAGACTGGTAGCCATCTGGGGTGGCGAGCTGACAGACGGCAATGGCGACCCACTTCTCCAGGGGGATGGCGGGATGCATCTGAGTGTGACATCGACAGAGGGCAGGGGCAAGCCATGCACACAGCTCTATGAAGATAGCCTTCTGCATGTGGAAGTTTTGGAGCCACTGCTGGTTGTTGTACCACTCCATGAACAGCTGGTCCCACCAGTCAGAACTGGTGTCCAGCCTCCAGCCTCTGTACTATAGGATGCGATTGCAAGGGCATTGTTCCCGTATCCAGGCAGAAGGTCTTGCTGATGAGCTTGGTGTCAAGCTCATGCAGGACCATGAAGATAGTCTGCACAAAGTGCTGCAGAAGCTGCAACATGTTAGAGTGGGGCCTTCACATGCCCAGAGGCAGCTCTGGCTCCATGGCAAGGAGTATGTTGTGGTGTGCAAGAGCTGGGCAACCAGAGCACACACTACTAAAGCTTTGCTGTCCTTCAGAGAGGTAGGTAAGCATGCAGCAGAAGCAGAGAAATGGCTGTCATGGAGGTCCCTTTAAGTACGCGTCTCAGCTAACCTTAGGCAACAGCACCCAGAAGCAACTGCTGACCTAATGCCTTTCCTGAACTGGTTCCGGGTGGCCTTAAATCAACGTGGATGCTATCTTTCAAAATAACACATCGCTTTTTCATTGTGTTTTTGCTGTGTAGATGATCTTTCAAAATAATCTTTTCTGGAAGATCTCTTCAGGAAAAGCTTCTTCTGAAAGAAGCCTGCAGTCTAGATATAGCCTGAGACACAGGCTGTGGATGCACCTGCATCTGAAAGACAGTGTAGGTGATTAACAGATGTTACACCAGGTCTAGACAGAGGTTCAGTAGAAGCCTCTACTCCTGCAGTGAGTCTCCCTCCTGACATGTATCATCTCTTGTTAGAGAGGATGCTAAAATCTGTCAGTGAAGCAGTGACTAGTGTGAAATTTAAATTAAGATGTTTCTTGGGTAATTCACCCAGATTCAATGGAGAAGTAGGTTATCCCATTTGGCGAGCACAAGCCAAAGAGATGAAGGAAGACAATTAGATTTCTGAAAAATTTAAAAGAAGGAGGATTATTGAAAGTTCATTACCCCCAGCCTTGAAGGTGGTTTTAGGAGCTGGTAACAAGGCATCCATCATAAAGTGCTTTGATATTTTAGAGCACATATGCTAGACACTAGCATATGAAAGTGTCATAAGTGCATCTGAGCTTAAGACTCAGTTTTTTGAGAGCCACCAACGCACTAAAGCATCACCTTCTGCATACCTGACTAGACTACATGCATTTGCCCAAGAAATATTGGAGGCTAATGAGGTAAAAGATACTGAATTGGACTGTTACATACAAGATCAATTTTTCCATGGTTATTGGAATGTATCCTTATTAAATACACTCTTAATAAAAGGAATTAGTTGCACTAGTAGAAAAAAGAGCATCTCTTATGCCAAACTCCTTTTTGAGGTGAGATCCATTGAAAGGGAGCATTCTGATAAACAAAAGAGAAAACCAATGCTAGTATCACTTGACCAGTTCCAACTACTCTGAGAACTTCATAGATTCTTAGGATTTGTGGGTTATTACTGAAGATTTGTAGAGAGGTACTGTAAACGTTTCTACCGTTCCAAGGGGGGGGGGGATTTATGCCTCTGCCCCAACCCCAAGGATTTATTGTCTTAACCCGTTACATCAAAAATCCATATATCGCCCGTGACAGCACACCCGATTGACCACGTCGTGCGCCTTCTAGCAGTTAGTCTCCGCAGAGATTGATTCACGGAGTAGGGGGGTCCGGGCCCGCCCTCTCTCTGGACCCCGGCCCACGGCCCTAAGACAGGGACTGTCAGTCCCTTTCTAGCGAGGAGGGGAAGTGCCCCT
>JANRFK010000975.1:7977784-7990638 GCA_030068395.1 Apalone spinifera | reverse complement strand
CAGTCTAGACACAGCCTATGTGAGAAAAGATTGGGAGAGCAAACTGGTGCAGAGAGATCAAGTGATTTGCTCAAGGCCATAAAACAGATCAGATTCTAGTTCCACTCCCACTCCCCCTGCACTGGACCACACCACTTCTTTATGATTAAGTGGCCGATAAACCTATTACCTGGGAGTGAATTTTAACCCAAACAAGTCTAGTTTTGATTATAAACAATACATTCCTGGAGTCTTGAAAGAGGGATTTTTATTGGAGGGATGAAATAATAATAATAAAAAAAGCAAGCAAGTCATTCTGGTTATAAAAAAGCCCCATTTTTGTGCTTCATTGCTGGACTTTTTTCATTATTTCCCAATTAAATACTATACCACAGGCACAAGGTTTTACAGCTTCCTAACACTGCACTGTCCCATCCCCACAAGATCTTTCAATAGTGCTTCACGCAGTGACAGTCCCTTCCTCACATATCCTTTTTATACACAAGATGTGAAGAGAAGGTGTTTGAAAGTGTGCTGGCCATAGGAGAAACATTTATCTTGAAAGCAACAGCTGGGGTGACCTTATTACAATAATAAAAACTGCATGTTGAACAAACAAACAAACAAACACTCCCTCCAACCTGGTAGGTATTCAGTGTATGGCATACACAATATCTCTTCACTCTACTGTGCATTATTCTTTTTCTCTGCAACATTTTAATACTGAGAAATCTCACATGACGTTCTTACTACTTAATAAATAATAAAAAAGGAGATTTCAGAAAGATGCTGGAAGTAAAAAAGCTTTTCAGTTGAAACAAATGACTGACACATATTTAAACAGAGTTTTTTATATGTTTCTCTGTAATCTATAGCATGCCCCATAGCTCAGACTGGTTTTCGGCCCAGGGCCCCTAAAGTAGCAGCAGCAGTCCTATCCACACATCTACCTCTGCAAATGTTGACTCCCTCTGGGGCTGCTGGGCTACTCACCAAAACAATGGAGATGGTGGATGTGGATGGGGATTCCAGGACCCCGACCATTCCTGTCATGGCACCTTCTGCCACTACTGTCACCATTAAGAAGGCCCCCCTGAAGAGCAGGAAGAGCCAACCCCTCCTGGAAGGCTAAACCTCTTGTGTTAAAGGCTCATCCCCCAGCCACAACCCCAGTGCCAGCCATGGCTTCCCCTCTTTTCTGCCCCCCTGTTCCTTCCACCAGCTCTGGGGGTGACAGTGTCCCAGCACCCAGAGCGTATCCCCCCCTACTTGCCACCTCCCAATCCACTCAGGCCACCTCCCGGAATTTCATCTCCAACAGCCTCCTGGTGTTAGCTTCACTCCACATGGAGATCTATGTGAGGGTGTTGGCACATGTGGTGGGGTCTGCGGCCATGGTGGCGGCCTGTAAGACATTTGGGAAGGTAGTTTTCTTCCTGGCATTTGAGGTTGCCACTCAGGAGGTGATGGAGAAAGGTTTGGCGATGGGGGGATTCCACATCCCACTTGAGCCTCTGGAGGACCTGGGCATACAGGTGGTAGTTTCCTCCATTCCTCTCTTCCTCCGCAACGTTGCCCTACTGCCTTTCCTCTCCACCTTGGGGAGGCCATTCTCAGTCCTAAGTCCCCTTCATTTGGGCTGCAAGGACCCTACCCTCTACCATGTCCTGTCTTCTGCTGGCAGGTCCAAGTCGAACTACTGCCAGTAGGGCATGGCAGAGAAGCCCTAGAAGGGTCATTTCTGGTGCCCGATCAAGGGGCCCAGCATTGGGTATAGTATACGGTGGGGGAGGCCCAGTGTTTTCTCTGTCGGACGATGGGACACGTCCAAAAGGACTGCTCCCGGCCCGCCTTGGAGAGGCACTCGGATCCCCCAAAGCCCAGGAGGGCACTGGCCCTACCATTGCCAGTGGCCCTGATGGTCCAGACCCTGGGGTCACCCCTCCTCCAACTGTGACCATTGTCAGTACCGCTCAGCTCCTCAGGGCCCAGATGAGCATGCGGGTGCTGCTGCCACCGCAATAAGTGGGAAGGCCAGGCCTGTGGAGGAGAGGGTGGCAGGGTCAGTGATGGGACTCAGACAGGGCTTACCTCGGGGGGAAGTCTCCCCTTCCCTTGCTGCCCAGCCCCTGTCTTCCCTTGTCCTCCTACCGCTACCCTTGTCCCCTGGCTCTTCCCCCATTCAGGTCCAGCCCTCCTCCTCTGAGGGTTGGGAGCTTGTCATGGGGAGGCACTGCAAGCATGGCACTGGCGTTCCACCCCACCTACTGAAGGGGAGGATACCCTCCTCATTCCTCTTGGGGTGGATGTCAAAGCCAGCCCTTCCTCTGAGCCCCTCGACTTGTCAGAGTGCTGCGGGACAGCTGAGGTGACCATGGTGGTTGTAGGTGGGTAAATGTCTCTCTCCTGGAGTCCCTGCATGGGGAGGCTATGAAGGGTACTCCCACTGCTCCCACTTCCACTGTGCCTTCCACCAGAATGGAGGTGACCGCTGACCCTGCCACCAACAAGGGCAACCATGTGGTAGTGGATGGTGAACTTGCCTTCCTTTTGCAGGGGGTTGAGGCTCTAGGTTTGACCCTGGCTGCCTCAGAGGGAGATCATCTTGTCCTGGAGGTTCCTATATGATTCAGGTAGTCCAGCATGGAGCACGCCAGTGCACACTTTCCTTCAGCACTTCCAAGGGCTCTGATATGACCGGCAGCTCCTTTTTTTGAAAGACTTTCGTGAGATCTCTCCAAGCTGTCGGCCTTCTACCATGACCTCCTCTGGTCCTGGAAGCTGCTTTTGGTGACCAGGATCTTGGGAGCCACTGTGGTGGCAGATCTCCTCACAGAGCTCCTGCTACACAATCCCCATCTTCATGTGCAGGTGGCAGAGTCCCCTTCCATGTGCCAGAGGTTGATGTTGGCAGAAGTCACCAGGATCAGAGCCCTCCTTGGCTACAACCAGGGAGACTGAGTGGATCCTCTGGTGCTCACTCAAAGCATGGGGGTCTCTACCCTGTGAACTCCCTGGCGCGTACCTCAGGAGGTGAGGGATGCTTTGCTACCCCCTGCTTGGGTTTATTTCGACAGGGTCCTGTGAGAGGGTTTATCTTGATAGGGTCCTGGCGGGCGGGGTGTCCGCCCCTCACCCCTAGCCCTCCTGATCTCTCCATCAGCCCTCAGCCCTGTGTGCCTTCCCAAACACCCTCCCCTCATCATCCGAGCCATCTGCACGTGTTGCAGCCAGTCCCCTTTTGAACCGCGCCAAAGAGTCATCTGTACATACTCGTACTTCACACTCTTCACTTCCCCATCCTCGTGTCCTGCCCAGATACCGAGTGAAGGGATCTCCTACCACCAACAGAGGGTGGGAAGCCCCAGTGGGCTGTCTCTATTCCACCTTGGTTCCATGGCCTGCTGGGGACATCAGCTGGAGAATCCTCCATGGCGCTGTGAGTACGGGAATGTACTTGGCATGGTTCACCCCTATTCCTGATACTTGCCCCTTCTCTGGTGCAAGGGAGACCCTGGTCACGCTCATCTTAAGTGCACCAGGTTACAGCCCCTTTTTTGGCTCCTCCAGAACCTTTTATTGAGGTTCTGGCTGCACTTCTCCACTCATCTATTAATATATGCACACCCTATCCATGGCCCCAGAAAGTCATGGGACCTCCTTATCCCCCTCCTCTTGGCTATAGCCAAGATGGCAACATACAAGATCAGGGAGCGGAGGTTGGCTGAGGGAGGGGCCTGCGACTGTGGCGCCTATTTCCACTCCTGTATCTGTTCACACATCCAGGCAGAGTTCCATTGGGTGAAGTCCGCTAGCTCTCTCAAGACCTTCGAGGGGAAGTGAGCATTGTCTGGGGTTCTCTGCTTGGTGTCCCCATCCGGCTCCCTCATTTTGACCCTATAACCTCCACATCCATCCCTGTTTTCTCTTTATTTGTCCCCACTAATCATTTGGTGCTCTGGGCTTTGTGGATCCTCCCTGTAGGCCCGCCCACCTCCTGGAATCCAATAGGATCAGAGTGTGGCAAGCTGCTGGCTTAGGTCTGTCACAATACATTCACACAAGCCATGTTCTAGCACAGTGAATGTGCATCACACCCATGCAGGGAAGTAAAAGGGAGGAAGAGAATAAGATGTGATGGGCTAGACTAAGCCCCGACACCCCATACAGGAGACAGGAGGCCGGAGGCCTTGCCACACCCCATCTCAGCGAGAGGAGCAGAAGAGAGATCCTTCAGGCAGGATAGAGGTGCTGTCTCTGCAGTGGCCAATCAGGGCTCAGCCGACAGGTATAAAAGAAGCTTCTGGGCTAGGGCCTGGCAGTTCTCACAGGAGCTTGACCCAGGCAGTTCTATATGCTGACTGGAGAACAGCAGCACTATGGATAACTCCAAGTGTAAGCTGAAATTTAGATCTAGGTGAGGCCCAGGTCCAGTGGCTGAAGACTGGCCACAAGCTAAATACAAAAACTGATAGCACTGTGGACAGGGCTAGTGAGATCCTCATAACCTTGTGAGGACCAGACAGGGCAGCATCCTGAGGAAGTGACCCAGGGAGCAAGGAAGTAACAGACGGCCAGGCAAAGCACTTACCTGACACCCCTAGACCACAGAGGGGTGCTCACAAATGGGCAGACCCCGTTATATGGGGTTAACATGCGGTAAGGGAGATTTAGGCCACTGGTGGGTGTTTTTAAGAACAGGTTAGACAAATACCTGCCAGGGATGGGCTAGGTGCAACTGCCCTAAGCCCTGCACTTTGAGGGGCCCCCACACTTCAGGTGGACATGGAAGTATGGGGTCAAGGTTGCCTTGGGGGGTTAGCAGTGAGCGTGGCACTAGCAGCATTGGAGTGACTCAGTACCACTCCTGGTGTTGCTCAGAAAAGGGGTGGAATGGGGACAGGGAGGGAGCAGAGCAAGGGTGGGAAGAGATGAGAGGATGGAGCAAGGGCAGGGCCTTGAGGGAAGGAAAGGGGGTGGCAGGAAGAGGCAGGGCTGGAGAGAGCAAGTGCAAGGTCTTGGGGAAAGCGGTGTGAAGTGGAGGTGGGGCAAAGCAGGGGCAGGAAGAGGCAAGGTGGGGTCTGGGACATAGGGGGTTGTCCTGGGTGTCACAACCCACTAGGGTCTTCCCTGGGTCTGTCAGTGCAAGAGGTTTGACTTGACTTCTTGTGGTCCCTTCCACCCCTACACTGCTGTGATTCTGTGAACCCCATTTTTACACCCGGGAGCAGACAACCTGGATCTTTGTTCTGGTCACACAAATGTAAGCTGATAGGAGGGGAGCAAGGGGCTGGGCAGAAATTAAGCTCATATGGAGTTGACAGTGTTGGGATTTGCTTTCGGTTTAGACAAACAGGAGATAGTTAACCTTTCAGAACACTGGAGAAGTAGGAAGGAACTGTACTTCAAGCCTTCTCTATATTACCAAGTTTTGTTAATGAAACTTATTTCAATACCCAAAAGAAAATAAAACTAAAATCAGTAGAGGGGCTTCACACTTGCTCTCTCTGTCAACAGATCATGTCCACATTGACAGTGTGAGCAGTGCACTGTGGGTATGTATCCCACAGTCCAGTGTTGTGGGAAGGTGGAGCTGATCCCAGTGCTTCTTGGGATTTCCCCCAGAGTTCTCTTACTGCCTCCTCACCTGCTGGGCATGGAACCATGAGTAACTATGTGAGCTCTCTGTATTGAGGAGTGTCAAAGCAGCACAGCAGCCTGTACCCCTCCCCCTGTAGCAACAATCTGGGTGCCGCTGTGTTCCTAATTGGGCAGAACAGGACCAGTCCAATGATTTGTTCATTGTTTGTTCCCCAAAGGGAGCAGCTCACTCAGCCGTCAGATACTTCCCTGAGCTGTGAAAAGGGACGGGAGCATACCTTCTGGACAGCAGAGAAAACACAGAGCACGGCCATTGTGGGATACTGGCAGAAGCCAATTCTTTTGACAAAACCAACAGCAGAGTCTAAACTAGCTCTTTGTTGACAATAAAGGTGGGGAGGGGCAAAGAAAAAAAGGCTCTCATGGGGTGGAAATGTTTTGTCACTGAAACTGGGCACTTTTCCTGACAAAAGTCACATTGCAGGATGTTTGTTCTGACTGTTGTCACCAAAAGGCAGTTTTTGGTGACAAAACTTGATAGTGCAGACAAAGGCTCAGACGCTCTCGTGGGATGGTGCAGGTTACATATCACCTCTTGATGAAGGCACAGTCTAATCCGTTACCAGTGCGGCTGACAGCCCGGCTGGGTGACATTAGTGGGGGCTGCTCTGCACTCCCAGAGCACCCCTGAGGTGGGGCTTCAGGTGGAAGGGGTGGGGTTGGAGGTAGGCAGCCTTCAGCACCGCCCGGAGAGCGGCACATCTCCCTAGGCAGCCTTCAGTGCTGCCCGGAGTGCTCTGTGTGGCGTTCCAACAGTGATTTAAAGGCCCTTGGGTTCTGGCTACTGCTGCAGTAGTGGTGTGAGTTTGTGGCTGGGAACTCTGGGCTCTTTTTTATTGCCAGGCCCTGGGGCAGTTGCTCTCTCCTCTCCTCCCTCCCCCCCTCAATTGGGCTGTCCATTGCATGTGTAGCCTTCTCTCTCCCTGGTGTGGGCTGGGTTCTGGTCCCCAAACTGAACAATTAAAGGTCACAAAGGGGTGAGAATGGACAGGATAGAATTCCCGTGATGTAGGAGCAGTGCAGGGTCAAACCCCCCAGCACAGCAGGCAGGAGCTTGTAACTAAAGCTGTTTGAAGGAAGTTTTGATGAAAAAGGGCCAACCGAGATGTGCATGAGGTTTCTCTTTTTGCTTTAACTTTTGGTATGAACAAACAAATCCCAAATAACTAAACAAAGGGTTAGTTTTCAGTGGAAATGTTTGTTTTTTTGTTTAAATTTTGTTGTTTTGTTTTTATTTTTCAGTTTTCTGGAGGAAAATCATTCACTGGCATATTTAGAATCCCCCCTTCTAAAGTTTTGGGGGTTGGAAACTTCCCCCCCAAAAAAAGTTTCCAACAAATAATGAATAAGCTTTGATGGTTACTCAGAACATCTGAGCTGCATGAAGGATGGGGGTCTTAGTTCCCAGAAATAATTGCAAAAGCCCAGACAGGTTACAGAAATGATCTAACACAGACTGTAGGTGCTTTTTTATGTTTGATGGCAGTTCTGTGTATCCCATTTTAAAAGCTGGGACTCTCCCCTTTCCACTGGTGTTAAATCTGATCATTTACAAAATATCACATTTCAATGCAAAACTCATGAAGGATTTACTATTGTCAGACTCAGGTCTCAGCACAGAGCATTTGGGAATGGGAATAATTCCACAGTGGGACAGAAAGAAAGGAACATTTCTGAGACAGATTTTATGTAAATGACAACTGTTGGAAGCAGTCCTGGTATAGATATGTTAGTGGACAGGTAAAATGGTCAGAGTTTCACTTCATGTAGCTTTGCAGGTCTCCCTCTTCCTCCCTCTCCCCCTGCCACATGTCTGTAATAGGTAAATAGCATTTAAAAGTATCTCTTAATTCTTTAATGTGGTTAGGGATTTATGAAAGTGTTAGGCGTGCATGTAGTCCCTAGCACAATAAAGGGATCCCTATCTGGATACATCTATGCTGCAATTAGGCATGCACAACTGGCCCCTGATAGCTAACTCAGTTGTGCAGGGCTCAGATGATGGAGCTGTAAAAATCACAGTATAGACATTCAGGCTTAGACTGGAGCTTGAACTCTAACTCCATTGTGTGCACAATGGTAAAAATCAGTGTAATCTTGAGGTCTGCTCCCTACATTGATCTACTCTATGCAATTTCAGCTACGCAAATAGCATAATTGAAGTAAACATACTTACTACAGTATCTTCCATGTGGTAAGATCAATGGCTGATGCACTGCTATCTACTCCATCTACTTTTCTCATCCTGGTGGAATATTGCAGTCGACAGGGGAGCGATCAGAGATCATAGAATCATAGTGCTGGAAGAGACATCAGGAGGTAATTGAGTCCAGCCCCCTGCCCAAAGCAGGATGAACCCCAACTAAATCATCCTAGCCAGGGCTTTGTCAAGCCAAGACTTAAAAACTTCTCAGGATGGAGATTCTACCACCTCCCTAGGGAACCCATTCCAGTGCTTAACCACCCTCCTAGTGAAATAGTTTTTCCTAATATCCAACCTAGACCCCTTCCACTGTAATTTGTGACTATTGTTCCTCGTTCTCCCATCTGTCACTAATGACAACAGCCTCTCTCCATCTTCTTTGGAACCTCCCTTCAGGAAGTTGAAGGCTGCTATCAAATCCCCCTTCACTCTTCTCTTCGGCAGACGAAATAAGCCCAAATCCCTCAGCCTCTCCTCGTAGGTCAAGTACTCCATCTCCCTAATCATTTTGGTTGCCCTCCATTGGATCCTCTCCAATGTGTCCACATCCTTTCCATTGGGGGCTGTAGTGGGTTGGTGTGGCCACCCACTGACCCCGAGGGGGAGATGGCCCTCTCTGAGCCTTGGTGGGCAGCACCTGACATAAATGAGGCATCTGAGAAGGAGACAGGGGGCAGGCCCAGGGATATAAAAGGGCTGCCTGAAGGGCCAGTGAGGCCCAAGGAAGCCAGTGAGCCAGAAGCCTCCCCAGCCCCACCCGCTGAGGAGCCAGAGCTGAAGCTGGAACCGGAACCGGAGCCAGAGGAAGTGGATAACTGGCCTGGACCGCTGGGCCCACAGCTGGAGGACTACCAAGCGGGAATGTTTATGTGGCCGGAAGAACCCGTGCAGCCTGGAGGATCTGGAGTAGAGGGTGCGGAGGGAAGAATTGGAGCCAGCCTAGGGATAGCTGACCTTGGTCTGGCTGAGGGTCAGTGGGCTGCTGTGGGACCCCCAATGACCCCGACATAACAGGTCCATGAGTTTTGGAAGAGGATCCCTGCTGACTTAGCAGCTGACTACTGGCTGCTATTAGGGCCCTTGGCTGGGGCGTGGTGGTATAGGGAGGGCCTGCATCCCCCCTACCACACCTTGATTGGGTGTCAGTCTCCCCTCCTGCACTTGGCAGCCACAGGCAAGGTCCCTGAACCCCTCCTGAACAAGGAGATAGACTTCTTACCCGTGCTTACTTGTTGTGAACTGGTTGGCTTGCCCTGGGTGAAGCCCTTGCTCTGCCCTAGGGCTGGGCCTCTAACTGTTTAATGATTGCAGTCCTTGCTCTGTGTTAAGGGCCGGGCTATTGACTGTTTAATTGAGGTAGCCTGCCTTGCATCTGGGCTTGCTTATTAACTGGCTGACTACTGCAGCCTTTGCCCTGCACAAGGGCTGGGGGTTCTAGACTGCTAGGAGAATAGCTCCCCGTTGAACCAGCCTGGGACGTAGAGTAGTGGGTTGGTATGGCCACCCGCTGACCCCGAGGGGGACACCCCTTATCCCCCAGGGTGCTCTCCACTGGGATACAGGGGCCCAGAACTGGATGCAATACTCCAGATGTGGCCTCAACAGTGCCAAATAAAGAGGAATAATAACTTCTTTAGATCTCCTGGCAATACTCCTCCTAATGCAACCTCATGTGTGTAGTGGAAATGCGGAAAACAATTGTGATATCAAGGAGATTAGGTGGTATACAGCAATCATTCCTTTTATGCCTGCATCTCCTTTCAGGCTTGGATGCCCTAGGCAGCCATTTGTGCTTTTTGTTTCTCATTATTTTCTTATTATTCTCAAAGAGTTAGCTGCTTGCTCAAGATGGTACAGTTTAGGAATGCACTGTTTACTTTCAACAAGTTCAGGGACAGGTCCCAAGGCTATCCACCCGGTACGGGAGTACGAAAGTGTTTGGGATTATCACATAGTTATCTATGTTGAAGTTTTGCCACCAGCCAAGTTGATTATTTGACCTGGAAAAATATGCAATGTATCAACAATCTTGTCAAGTTCTCAAAACAACCGGTGTGATTACTGCAGATCCAGTAGTATATAAAGTCTGGGAATACTCCTAACATACTCCTCGGTGTAAACCGAAGCTACGTACCAGCCATTGGGGTCCATCCGCTGTCCTTCTTCAGAGGGTTCCTGGCAGCAGAAGGGACGTAAGCATTGTATTTTAGTCTGAGATTTGCTTAATAAAGTCTTTAAGCCTTCACCCAATTTCTGTGCTTATTGCCTCCGAATCCTATAAGGAAAGGACCATTGCCTCTTGGCAACGCAATATGCCATTAGCCTTCTTGGCTACAAGGGCACACTGTTAACTCATATCCAGCTTCTCATCCACTGTAATCCCCAGGTCCTTTTCTGCTGAACTGCTACCTATCCAGTCAATCCCCAGCCTGTAAAAATGGTTAGGATTCTTCCGTCCCAAGTGCAGGACTCTGCACTTGTCCTTGTTGAACCTCATCAGATTTCTATTGGCCCGATCCTCTAATCTGTCTAGGTCAGTCTGGACACTATCCTTGCCATCCAACGTATCTACCTCTCCCCCTAACTTAGTGTCATCAGCAAACTCCAGGTCATTAATGAAGATGTTGCATAAAACTGGCCCTAGAACTGATCTTTGGGGCACTCCACTTGAAACCTACCACCAACCAGACATTGAGCCATTAATCACTACCCGTTGGGCCTGACAATCTAGCCAGCTTTCTATCCACCTTACAGTCCATTTATCCAATCCATATTTCCTTAACTTGCTGTCAAGAATATTGCAGGAGACTGTATCAAAAGCTTTGCTAAAGTCAAGGTATATCACATCCACTGACTTTCCCATATCCATAGAGCTAGTTACCTCATCATAGAAGCTAATCAGATTGGTCAGGAATGACTTGTCCTTGGTTAATCCATTTTAACTATTCCTGAACACATTCCCTTCTTCCAAGTGCTTCAAAATGGATTCCTTGAGGCTCCCCTCCATGATTTTTCCAAGGACTGAGGTAAGGCTAAGTGTACTGTAGTTCCCTGGATTGTCCTTCCTTTTTTTGCAAATGGGCACTATATTTGCCTTTATTCAGGATCTCTACCGATCTCCACGAGTTTTCAAAGATAACGGCCAAAGGCTCTGTAATGATATTTGTCAACTCCCTCAGTGCCCTTGGATGCATTAAATCCACACCCATGGATTTGTGTATGTCTAACTTTTCTAAATAGTTCTTAACCTGTTCTTTCTCCACTAAAGGCTGTCCACCTCCTTCTCATAATGTGTGGCCTAGTGTAGTAGTCTGGTAGATGACCCTGTCTGTGAAGACAAAGGCAAAAAAAAGCATTGACCTTTTCCCACATCATCTGTCACTAGGTTACCTTCCTCACCCATAAGGGCCCCACACCCTCTCTGATCACCATCTTATTGCTAACATGACTGTAGAAACCTTTCTTGTTACCCTTCACATCCCTTGCTAGCTGCAATTCCAATTGCGCTTTCGCCTTCCTGACAACTCCCCTGCATTCTCAAGCAATATATTTGTACTCCTCCCTAGTCATCTGTCCAAGTTTCCACTTCTTGTAAGCTTCCTTTTTGTGTTTAAGCTTACCAAGGATATCCTCGGTAAGCCAATCTGGTCGCCTACCATATTTGCTTTTCTTCCTGCTCATCTGGATGGTTTCTTCCTGTGCGTTTAATAAGGCCTCTTTAAAATACTGCCAGCTCTCCTGGGACTCCTTTCCCCTTCATGTTAGTGTCCCAGGGGATCCTGCCCACCAGTTCTCTGAAGGAGTCAAAGTCTTCTCTTCTGAAGTCCAGGGTGTGTATTTTGTTGCTCTCTTTTCTTTCTTTGGTCAGGATCCTGAAATATATCATCTCATGATCACTGCTGCCTAGGTTGCCACCCACATCTACTTCCCCTACTAGTTCCTCCCTTTTTGTGACCAGCAGGTCAAACTGTGCATAGCCCCTGATTGGTTCCTTCAGCACTTGTACCAGGAAGTTATCCCCAACTTTCTCCAAAAACTTCCTGGATTGTCTGTGTACTGCTGTATTGGTCTCCCAACAGATGTCTGGGTGATTAAAGTCCCCCATGAGTACCAGGGGCTCTGATCTGGAAGCTTCTCTCAGTTGTCTGAAGAAAGCCTCGTCTACCTCATCCACCTGATCTGGTGGTCTATAGCAGACACCAACCATAACATCACTCCTGTTGCTCCTGCCACTAAACTTAAGCCAGAGAATCTCAACAGGCTTTTCGCCCTCTATATACTGGAGCTCTGAGCAATCATAGTGCTCTTTTACATATAGTGCAACTCCTCCCCCTTTTCTCCCTTGACTGTTCTTCCTGAACAGTTTATACCCTTCCATGACAATGCTCCAGACATGTCAGTCATCTCACCAAGTCTCCGTTATTCCAATAAAGTTATAGTTCTTTGACTGTGGCAAGTCTTCTAATTCTTCCTGTTTGTTTACCAGGCTTCTTGCATTCGTGTACAAACACCTTAGATAACTAGGTGATTGTCCTGCCTTCACTGTTCAAATCCTGAGAGGTCTTTCCTACTTGTGTTTCTTCCCAGTATCCCACTTCCCCACTTACCTCAGGGCTTAGGTCACCGTCTTCCAATGAGCCTAGTTTAAAGCCCTCCTCACTAGGTTTGCAAGCCTGCCCGTGAAGATGCTCTTTCCTCTCTTTGTTAGGTGGATCCCTTTTCTTCCTAGCAATCCTTGTGCCCAGAACAGATTCCCATAGTCAAAGAAACCAAAGCCGTCTCTCCGTCACCACTTGTGCAACCACACGTTTACTTCCACAATTCGACAATCCCTACCTGGATCTTTTCCTTCAACAGGGAGAATGGATGAGAACACCACTTGTGCTTCAAATTTCTTCATACTTCTTCCCAGCGCTACATAATCTGTAGTGATCTGCTCACAGTCAGTCTTGGCCGCATTGTTAGTTCCTACATGGAGAAGCAGGAAGGGGTAGCGATCTGAAGGTTTGAT
>JANRFK010000975.1:7967163-7977684 GCA_030068395.1 Apalone spinifera | reverse complement strand
TTGTTAGTTCCTACATGGAGAAGCAGGAAGGGGTAGCGATCTGAAGGTTTGATCTGTTTTGGAAGACTCTCAATCAAATCCTGAATTCTAGCTCCTGGTAAGCAGCACACATCTCAAGATTCCAAGTCTGGTCGGCTGATGGATGACTCCGTCCCTCTTAGGAGGGAGTCCCTGACCACCAACACCCGTCTTCTTCCCATGCCTTCTGGTAGATGGGGTCTCCTGATCTCTTCCCTGAGAGGTCCCTGCCAAAGCATTCTCCACAGTAATGCCTGTGCAGAGAGCTTGGAAGGAGGAAGCTCTAGTGAAATTGGGGTACTTGAGTTGGCTTTCTTCTCCTGGAGGTTACATGTTGACAGTTTTCTTCCTTGTCCTGTACTGCCCTCACTGGTTCTTTAGACTGCTGTGCCTGCAGTATTTAATGGTGCTTTCTATCAAGGAAGTCTTCATCTTCTCTGATGGAATGTTGGGTTTATACTTGGGCCTCAAGTCCTCTAATTTTTTCTTACAAAATGGCGACCAGTTTGCACTTAGTGCAGATTAAAATCCCTTCTGTCTTCCAGGAGGAAGACAAACATGGCACATGCTGTGCATGTAACAACAGCAGACCTATTCCTACCCATATCTGCCTTCCTTCTGATGCCTCAGACATTTTAAAATTCACCCTTGAAGGGCAGGAGAGAAACAAAAATCAAGAAAAAGACTACCCAACACTATGGGGCTCCCCCAGGGTGAACTCCCAGGTAAAATCCCCTGTTGGCTGCTGCCCTGTTGGCTGCTCACTGCATTCGCTCTGGCTGCCTTTTAATATGGCTGCTGGCTATGTTATGCCCATACAAAGCACACAGGATCTTTCATAGGGGAGAAGGCAGCATGCTGCATTTATTGAGAATACAACAGTTAGCATATGCTTTTCAGTCACCCACACATACACACACCATGCACACAGAACCGCCAGTCGATGTTATAGTTACCAGTCCAGAGTCTGGATCAATCTAGTGGCCAGCCAGATTGATTGCAGAGGGGAGCCAGGCTTTGTCGGTCATGATCCGATGCTCCTGGAGTTGATGGCAAGATGAACCCAAAGCCCCATGGCAAAGCACCCTGTTCTTATAATCCTTTTTCTCTGCTGGAGTCTATGAATTTTGCTGTGTCAGTTTGTGACTGGTTACTCCTTAATTGGTGTTATCTTTTGATGTTAACATTCTACAACATCTCCGAGAGGGTCATCCTGTCCTGGATTGAATTAATCGATTGTCTTTAGGGATGCCAGCCTCTACCTTAGGGTCGTCAATCTGCCCACTTCCTTAATCATGGATGAGCATTGATGGTTTTCTGGCATCAATAAGTCTCGTTAAATTTTTTCACACACACTCCCCCTTCCCCCGACCATCTGGTTTTAACAATGGCCTTCACACCTTATCTTTTCCTGATGCATACATTCCTCATTCACACAAACAGTCTTTTACAGAGTCCTTCAAAGGTATACAACCAGCAGTGTTTTAAATTGAGCAATAAAAAAGCATTGTTAATTAAACCTTACTAAATCTTGTAATCAAAACAGTTTACATTGTGGTCTGGGCCTTCAACATTCCTTTAATCTTATTAACATAGACACAATACAGGATCCTGTCTCTTACTTACAAAACCTTAAAACAAAGAAAAGTATATTTAACTAAAGGGCCTAATGGTCTGTCCCTGCCTTAACATCAGAACAGACACTGGCAGTCTGTCAGATGCATTTCTACCAATGCCCCAGAGGGTCACAAAAAAGGGTGGCTGGAAGGATGAAATTAAAGTCATACATTACTACATTATTAAACCTGAAATATAAATATCAAATCCCACTCCTACAGCTAGGTCCGTCTCAAAGCCTTGCCTCTAATCCAATCAGTCCCTGAAGGCTCACCTGGAAGAAAACACTCCCAATTCACACTTTTCAATCTTTCCAAACTGTCGCTCTTTTCCAAATGCCACTCTTTTCACGCCACCAAACACACAGCCAAACAAATGCTCACAGACAGACAAACACTTTGATACTCATCCCACCAGCTCACCACACAGCCCCCCCAAAAGCCACACTTACCTGAGCTCCTCTCGGACATTTTCTAGGCAAACTCCCCTGTTGGCTGCTGCCCTGTTTGCTGCTATTGTGTCTAAGCAGACACAATAAATCAACTGCTGGTGGATTCATCTCTGCAGCAGAAGAAAGGCCCGAGCCGAACAAGCCTGAATCATCTAACATGGGTGTTTAATTGCAGTGTGGACATATGCTATGTGCCAATGCAATTGTAAAGGAGTGCCACCGATAAGCGCCCTCACTCTCCTTTAAATGACCTTTGGGACTGATAGACCAGGACACTATGAGCACCTCAAACACTTTTCTCTCCAAGAATTCCACTCTAATGTATGATCTGGGCAATCAATTGCACATAGAAGAAGAGAGAGGCTGTGTTATTTGTTCACCTCTGACTTTGCTGATCTACTGCCCACTGCAGTGAGCATCATGTGGGTATTGTCAAAAATACAGTTGAACCTACTGACACTGGAACTACAGCTACACTACGAGTTTTCTCGGCAAAAAATATGCTAATGAGGGATTCATTTGCATGAGTCGTGATCTCATTTGCATATTTTCTGCTTTTGCCCTAAGGGTTTTTGCCCTAAGGGTTTTTGCACAAAAACAAGCAGTGTGGACATTTTCTTTCTGTGCAAAACCCCCTTTTTCTGCAAGATCCTTATGCCCCAAAAAAGGAAGTATACCGATCTTGTGGAAAAAGGGGGTTATGCACAAAAAGAAAACGAACGTCCACACTTTGTGGTTTTGTGCAAAAACCCCTAGTGCAAAAATGGATTGGCAGAAAATATGCAAATAAGATTGCAACTCATGCAAATGAGTCCCTCATTAGCATATTTTTTGCCAAAAAAACTTGTAGAGTAGACATAGCCTGGGTGTCCCTAATCTGGGAACACCTGTGATAAAGCAGAGGAAGTCTGTGTGCTGCCACTCCCTGCCCAGCTGGGGGAACAGCAATGCTCAGAGCTGTTTTCCTTGCTGCTATGGGAGTGATGGGGAGTGGTGCCTGGGAGTAGGCAGGGGGCATAGAGCCAGGTGCACCCCCAGGAGCGGGGCAGCAGGTAAGTGCCCTACCCCCTCACACCCAGATCCTGCAGCATGCTCCTTGGCCTGGCAAAGTCTCTAATACTGGATTAAAGCGGTTCAAGCGTACTGGGCATTCATAGAACTCACAAAGCTCTAAAATCAGGAACATTTTCGCTACAAAAAAACCACAGAAAGTTTCTGCGGTTGAAGCATTTCTTTGAATTCCACTGGAGGTCAGTGCAACATTACAATTTCCCCTGGAACAAGATGTCCTTTCGCGCCAATCTAGTGCAGCAGCTAGAATTGTTTTTAAACTAAATTGGTATAGTAATAAATATGGTCTTAAGAACTGTGTTTTGTGGTTATATTTGGAACATCCTGGCAGGGATGTGAGAACTGAGATTCCTTTATGTGTTATTCATTTTGGGCATTTTTTAAAAGAAAGAACTTGGGTGTTCCCCTTCCTCTCCAAAAGGAAAGTTATTTGGAATATAGAGAAGCAGGCCTCAAAATATATTTTCAGAGATAGCACAAAAGAAAAGCAACATCACCTTTGGCTCCTAGCCCAGTTATGGCGCAGAGGGGTAGCATGTCCAGTGAACAGGGCACCGAACTGGAACTTGTGAGACACATGTACTAGCTACTGTGTGCTCTGCAGCAAACCACATCATGTGGACTGTCTGATTGTAATCTGATTGTGGGCTGTGAGACATTTTGCTAATATTGACTGTCCATAGGCACCATTCCCCAGAGCTCACAGTGGCTGCAGTTCTTTGTTCTAGGCCAATAGGAGCTGTGGGATGCTCCAGCCAGCATGTCCCTGCCCCCATTTGCCTGCAGACATGCTCTGAAAGCTCCCATTGGCTGGGAAAAGAAAAAACAAAACCAAAACCAACACCCTCCCCCAAACCTGTGGCTAGTGGAAGCTGTGGGGGTGGTGCTTATGGGCAGTCAATGTCAGCAAAATGTCTCATGGTCCACAATCAGATTACCCTGATTGGTTGCATGAAGCTCTCAAGAGGAGCCATCCCTTGCTGGGTCTATTTGCCACACCTAGCACAATGAGTCTCTGACCCTGGCTAGTGTAGTATAAATAAGATAGTCTGCAGGTCCCACAGCACTGCTCTTTGAACCTGCCTCTCTGTGTTTATTTGTCATTCTGCTCCCTGTCATTGCTCTCTCAGGAGAGGCGTATCTCACTCAAGTTCTGCTCACAGGAGGGCTTGCTTTCATCAGGGCTGTCTGCTCTCACTTCATAAGAGAGGAAGGGAAAGGAAAAGTTGGGAACCCACTACCTCAGGTTATGAGAAGTCCCTGATGGGGTCCTGAATACCAATACAGAGCAGAGAGGACCACAGTTTAATGTGATCTTGTCCACAGACTATGGAGTTACATCAGGTATAGACAGGTCTAGCACAGCATAGACCAGGGTGGGAAACCGTTTTTGGGTTGGGGGCCACTGATTCACAGAAAAAAAATCACACAAGTGAGAAGCAAAACAGGAAAGAAAAAAAAAAAACCAAAACCAAACCCTCACTGGTGTGGCTCCCAGCTGAGAAGGAGAAAGACACTCCCCACATTCCCCTGCACATCAGAGTCTAGGGGGACCCACACTAAGGGTATGTCTAGACTACATGGCTCTGTCGACAGAGCCGTGTAAACTAGCTTAACCAACATAGTCAATGAAGAGGGGATTTAAATAATCCCTGCTTCATTAAAATAAAAATGGCCACCACGCTGTGCCGACAATCAGCTGATCCAGCACAGCACGGGAGTCTAGACGTGGATCAGTCAACAAAGGAAGCCTTTGTCGACCGATCTCTTATGCCTTGTGAAACGAGTCTTACAGGATCGGTTGACAAAGGCTTCCTTTGTCGACCGATCCACGTCTAGACTCCTGCGCTGTGCAGGATCAGCTGATTGTCGGCACAGCGTGGTGGCCATTTTTATTTTAATGAAGCAGGGATTATTTAAATCCCCTCTTCATTGCCTATGTCGGGTAAGCTAGTTTACCTGGCTTTGTCGACAGAGCCATGTAGTCTAGACATACCCTAATAGATTTTGTGTGCTCCAGCCCCAGTGCTGGTGGGGAGCCCTAAGGCTTGGGGACCAGATCGAGGCAGGCTGGGGGCCATATGCAGCTCCCTGGCATTAGGTTCCCCACCCCTGGCATAGACTAATACGGAAGTGATAGGTAGAGGCCTAGATGTTCCACATACAGTCTTAGTTTAAGGTATGCCTGTAAAACTGCTTTGCTATCTCTGCCCCAAATGTACCCCATTCCTGTCCACTGTCATTACAGGGCCAGCCTCAGGATACTGGGCTGAGTGACCAAGATGATCTTTAAGATGCCTCTGAAACCACCTGTGATAGATGTGGAGTGCTTCTCCTGGCCATTTAATCCTATTGATTATATCTGCAAGGCTCTTACATGGGAAAAGAGGCTAGATATATTTGTTTTCCCTTTGCTTAAATGAATGCTCAGACCTTTGATTGCATTTCTAATCCATTCCTCTATTGTGCTTTCCAGCTTTGATAGCTCTGGTGCCCAAATGCTGGGTTTGGCAGGTTTTAAGGATTCAAGTGTAATGGAGTCAAAGCAAGTATAAAGATGTGTCTACACTGCACTGTTATTCCGGAATAACAACCATTATTCCAGAAAAACAATGCTAGCTGCTAGCGTCTACACAGCCATTGCATTATTTTGAAACAAAATTGAAATAATGGAGGGCTTTTTCCGACATCGGTAAACCTCATTCCATAGCACCTCTTCCAAAATAGCTATTTCAGAAAAGGGCACGTGTGGACGTGGCATAAGGAGTTTTTTTTTAAAAAAGGGGCCTCTAGCAAATCCCACAGGTGCTCTGCTGCCCACTCCATCCACACTCATCAGGACTCTAGCTCTTAAAGCTGCACACAGAGGGGAAAGGGCTTCTGGCAGTAAGCTGGCCCTCACAGCCTCCAGCCATATTGCAGCAGCCAGTGGCTGACATCTGGCTGTCATGGCAGACCTCCAATCCCCCCTCCCCCCTCCAAGAACCCTCTGCCCCTCCCAGGGAGCACTCACTGGGCTCCCAGGAGCCTGCCAGGGGCCACAAGAGGCATGCACCATCCTGGTCTGGGATGGAGATCCTGGCCTTCCTCCATGTGAGAACCTGCAGGATCTCCACTCCAGATGGTGCAATGCTGATAGCCTGGCCACAAAGAGCAGGTCCCAGGAGCAGGTCTAGAGTAAAGTTAAGGATCTCTGGCAGGAATACACCAGGGTGAGGGAGCGCGGCTCAGGCTCCGGGGCAGAGCCCCACTTATGCCCCTATTTTGATGACCTGCACCACATCCTGGGGGGCAGTGCAGCCCCTTCCCCATTCCTGGTGGTGGACTCGGGGCTGGAGATGCCCCTTGTGGCTTGCCCTGGGGTCTCAGCCAAGAAAGAGGAGGTGGAGGACGAAGCCAGCATAGTGACCACCATCACCCTGGAGCTGGTACCCCATGGCCTGGATGTGTCCCAGGCATCCTCCGAGGCCAGGGAAGGATCATCAGGTGAGTGATTTTAAGTGTTCTCACACATACAGGGTGGGGATGGGGGGTGCTGAGGGGCTGTGGGACGATTGTCGATCTGCCTTCTCGGCCTGGAGATCGCACTGCAGTCTGTGCACATGGATGCACGTGCAGCACCAGTCTGCACCACGCAGCCCCAGGAGGCAGCCCCAGACCACCCCCTAGGCTCCTGCTCACAGACTCTGGGGAGGACGGCCACACTTCTGACCCTCAGGAGGGACAGCCTCCCACCACAAGCCACTGCTAGAAGGAGGCTGGGGGCAAGGACACACACACACACACACACACACACACAGACTCTGGAGTGCTGCACATGGCACACAGGCATTTCTGCATGCTCAAGGCAGCAACCACTCCAGGGGACAACTCTGCAAGGTGCAGGTGTGTGTGCTGCTCACACCCCTCTACACATCCTCTCCCCCCTCTCCCCCAGTGGCCAGGGATACAAGGTCTCTCCCCTTGGGATGCCACCACTGCCAGAGTCTGTGTGCGAGGAACCAATGGAAGCCCAGGCAGCTCAAGGCCTCCCTCCTGGCCATTGGATCCCAGTGTGGCCAGCAAATTCCCATGCCTACTTGTCTGTGGGCAGGGGGAGGGGGCAGGAGGCTTGGTCCCCTGGGGATGTCTGCACCCCTTTAATACCGGGCCTGCTGTCCAGGCCACACATGGCCTTTCTCCGAGGACATCACCTTCCTCTGACCTGGGAACTGTTGGTCTCAGCTGACAGATGAGGGCAAGTCTGCAGGGACAGTGTCTCCTGTGATGACTGACCAGCTCTCTTTATTGTTCCAAGACAGACTAGACATGACAGTGGGGTGGGCTACACCACCCGAGCCAGCTGCCCGACCCAGGGACGACACGCAGTGGTGGAGAGAGACATGGTCGTAACGTGTGTGACTGTCCAGGGTCTCCTGACCCTCCCAGAACCAGCTCTTGCTGCAGTTCCAGTTCCCGGTCCTGCTCCTCCTCCCATGCCAACCCCTGCTCAAGCTTCCCCTCCTGCTTATCTCCCTGTCCTCCCCTCCCCCCCCACCGAGGTTGCAGAGGTCCCTGCACACAAGGTGGAGGAAGCACCCAAGCCACGCACCACTCCCAGCCCCAGCCCTGAGCCTTTCTTCCCCCCTCCAAAGTTCCCAGCCCTCCTCCTCCCCCTTCAATGGTCTCACCCCTCTCTCCTCACCACATTTCCAGGTTCTTATCCCACCTCCTCCCCAGTTACTTCTATGCCGAAATAAATCACAACTCAGTTCTGATATCAACAAGACACATTTTTTTATTGTGTCTGCAAGGGAGAGGTGGAGGGGTAAAGGGAGGGGTGTTGGAGGAAAGGCACAGAGGAGCAAGACACAGACCCCTAATGGGGAGGCCCTGGGGAGAGTGTTGCTGGGGTCCTTGTGAGAAACTCTCCCTCAGGGCCTCCTGGATGCACACCTCCACCTGATGGGCCTGCTGGATGGCAGCTGTGTGCGGCTGTTCAAAGGCCCTTCCCTCCTGGCTGGCCTTTTCCCCCCACCCTAGAAAGAACCCCTCCTCCTTCCACTCCACTATGTTGTGGAGCACACAACATGCTGACACCATCTGGGAGATGTTCTGCTCCCCCACATCCAGGGGAGTTGGGAGGCACCCGAACCTCACCTTCAGATGCCTGAAGGTGCACTCCACCTGCATGTAGGCTCTATCCAGGCAGGCAGTGAAATGGTCCCTGCTTAGGTCAAGGGGGCTAGTGTAGGGCTTCATTAGCCATGGCATGAGAGGGTAGGCCGTGCCCCCCACAATACATAGTGGCATGTCCACATCCCAAACCCTGATGCTGTGCTTGGGGAAGAAAGTGCAGACCTCCAACTTGTGGAAGAGGCTGGAGTTTCTGAAGATGCAGGCATTATGGACTTTCTCCGACCACCCAACAAAGATGTCTGAGAACTGGCCGCGGTGGTCAACCAGGGCCTGCAGTGCCATCAAAAAGTATCTCTTCCCGATGGTTGTGGGCCCAGATGGGGATGTGTGCCATCAATAGCCCCCTCCCCCCCGCAGTTTGGGAAGCTCAGGGTGGCAAATCTAGTGACGATGGGGTCCACATTGCCCAGGTGGATGACCCTGTGCAACAGGATGGTGTTGATGGCCCTCACCACTTGTGGAAGGAGACAAATAAACAAAACAGAGAATGAAATGGGGTGCAAGAGCCCTTGGGAGATCCCCCAGCCCTTCCCCCTTCTCTTCCACAAACACCCCAGGAGCCACCCCCTATGAAGCCCACTCCCCCCTTGCAGGGCTGTGTGAAGGCGGGACTGCAGAACCACCCAGGGACAGAGCTTCCCCCCATCACCACCACCTCATCCCTCACATCCTTAACCCCCCCTTTCCCTAGAGTCCTCCTTTCCAGTACTTCTCCACCCCACGTGGGACTGCAGCCCGAGAGCACCATACCTGCATGAGGAGGGCCCCAATGGTCAACTTCCCCACACTGAACTGGTTCCCAATGGATTGGTAACTGTCTGGTGTGGTGAGCTTCCAGAGTGCGATGGCAACTCGCTTCTCCAGGGGGATGGTGGGTCACATCTGCGTGTCCTGGCATGTGAGGGGAGGGATGAGCCTGGCACACAGCTCCAGGAATGTCTCCTTCTTCATGTGGAAGTTCTGGAGCCAGTGTTGGTCGTCCCACCGTTCCATCACCAGCCAGTCCCATCAGTTGGAACTGGTGTCCAGACACCAGAAGAAGTGCTCCACAGTCGGGTGTGGCTGCAAGAGCTGCGCTCCCAGACACATCTTGAGGGTCTCCTCAAGCAGCTTGGGGTTGTGTTCCTATAGGGCCTGGAGAGCAGCCTACAGAAACTGCAGCAGAAACTGCAGTATGACAACCAGAGGCCATTGCCTGCACAGAGGCAGCTCCAGCTCCATAGCAGGCTGTGTTGTGGTGTCCAGAAGCTGGGCAACCAAAGGATACAATGGAAATGCTTTGCTGTCCCTCAGAGAGGTAGGCAAGCAAGCAGAAAAACCTGAGAAACGGCTGTCCGGGGGGTCCCTTTAAGCATGTGTCTCAGATAGCCTCAGGCAGCAGCTCCAGGAAGCAACTGCTGACTTAATGCCCTGCCTGAACTAGTTCCAGATGGCCTTAAATGTGAGATAGCATCCAATCAGTGTGGATGCTATCTTCTAAAATAGCAAATTGCTATTTTACTGCACTTTTTGTGTGTAGATGTGCTATTTTGGAATAAGCTATTCTGGGAGATATCTTCTGGAATAGCTAATTCTGAAAGAAGCTTGCAGTGTAGACATACCCTAACTTACACACTGAAGAAGCAAGAAGGAGGTCTATAGTCAACCAACTTGGACTCTGAATTTAGTCTTAAGTTGCGTCTAAACCTGTTTCTTAGAATTAGTCTCACAAAAGGAAGTGCTGGCAACTCAGTTCATTAAATAATTTAAAACCAGTCTGGACCAAGCACTAAAGAAGACACATGTTGAGAACAACTTCACACTGATTTCTGGGGTAGGACTAGTCACCCTAACATGTCTTTATATATTAGGAAGTGGGTTCAAACTACAGCATAGCAGATTTAAATTAAATCTAAGGAGAAACTTGCTAACAGTAAGAATAGTAGAACAACAAACTAAGATCTAGGAAAGTTGCGGAAACTCTTTCACTGGAGTTTTCAGCAAGAGACTGGATAGTCATCTGTCTTAGATGATATTAGACAACAAATCCAGCATCTTGGCAGGGGGTCAGACTAGAGTAATCTCTATGGCCGGTCTAGTGGACTAGTGGACTCAATGGCTGTGGACTAGTGTTGGTCTAAGATCTCTGAGGTTGCGTCTAGATTGGCATAATTTTCCGGAAATGCTTTTAACGGAAAAGTTTTCTG
>JANRFK010000975.1:7936135-7948890 GCA_030068395.1 Apalone spinifera | reverse complement strand
GTTTACCTAGTTCGAATTAAGTGTTCCGCTAGTTCGATTTAAATTCGAACTAGCAGTTTGTATGTGTTGCCCCTATTAAAGTTAATTCGAACTAATGGCTGTTAGTTCGAATTAACTTTGTAGTGTAGCCATACCCTGAAATACTAAGAGCACTCAAGTGATGATGCATCCCTGGCCTCTGAGGATGCCTTGGGCACATCCTGGCCATGGGGTACCAGCTCCAGTGTGATGGTGATCACAATGCTTGGCATGTCCTCCTCCTCCTGGGCTGGGATCCCTGGGCAGGTGATGACAGGTGTCTTCAGCCCCAAGTCCACCAGCAAGGGTAGGGATGGAGCTGCACTGCCCCCCAGGATATGGTGCAGTTCATCATAATAGGGGCAGGAGTTGGGTTTTGCCCAGGAGTATGAGCTGTCCTCCTTCTCCCTTGACCTTGCTGTGGACTTGCTCCAAGCTCCTGGTATAGCCCTTCATGACCAGGCTGTTGACCATCCGGCCGTAGAGTTCAGTGTTGCGCCATCTGGAGCAGAGATCCTGGTGGTTCTCCTCGTGACCCCACACCTCCAGGAGGGCCAGGATCTCCATAACAGACCAGGATGGCACACGCCTCTTTTGGCCATTGGCAGGGTCCTGGGAGCCCTGTGTGTGATCCCTGGGGCAGGCAGGCGGCTCTTGGGGGGGCTTGTGGCTGGGACATAGTGCCCAGATGTGTGGCACTGGTAGCTGCGCTGGCACTGGAAGCTGTGAGGGCCTGCTTCCTGCCACGAATGCTGTCCCCTGTGTCTGCAGCTTTACAAGCTGCCAGGGAACAGGAACTATAGAGTTGTGATGAGTGCGGATGGAGTGGCCAGCAGGGCACCTGTGGTATTTCCTGGGGGCCTCTTTTTTCGAAATAACTCCCTAGTCTGCATCCACACACGTCCTTTTCCAAAAAAGCTTTTTCAGAAAGAGGCTTATTCCTCATAGAATGAAGTTTACTGCCATTGGAGAAAGCCTTCCATTGCTTCGACTTTGTGTCAAAATAACGGAATTGCAGTGTGGATGCTAGTATTGTTTTTCATGAATAATGTCTGTTATTCCAGAAAAATCTGTGCAGTGTAGATGCACCCTTAACTCCTCAAATACAGTAGTTTTGAATGTATTAATTATTTAACACTATTGCCATCTGCTTGTGGGCAAGTCATAAACTAAGAGTGGCAACATTCATCTAATAAATGATTTGTTATGAATTATTCACCTAGTTATAATTATCATTATGATTCCTAATCTCTCCAGGTAGCCTTGGGATAAAAATTTCATTCACGGATCCCAAAGCCAATTCCAAACATTAACAAGTTACACCGCACAACAATCCTGTGAGGTAGGTAGCGTCTCCATTTCAGATGAGGAAGTGTTTTCACAGATTGTCTGTTGCCCTGCACCTTCCACATTCCTTTACATCGGTGCAAGGTAAATCTAAAACATTACCATTTTAATCTGGTATCATTTTGCACTCATTTGCACTGATTTAAACAGTTCCATGGCATTGGTGAATTGGCCCTAGAGAGGTTGAGAAACTTAGCCCAACGAAGTCCATAGCAGAACAAGAAATAGAGTCCAAATCTTCTGCCTTTTTGTGAATTTCTAGTATACCTTTTATCATCTGAACTGGAGATACTACAGCGTAGGGTATTTAGGTTTGCAAGAGTTCCGATAGGCACCTAGTGGGATTTCCAAGGAGCCTAATCTGGTTAAATGCCTATCTCCCATAAGAAGTCTAATCTGAACCTTCAGAGAGCTTTAAAATCTGCCCCAAGGTGTCACATTCTGAGAAAACTGTGCTTCATTCCACTTCCTCTCTAGATAGATCTATAACAGATATTTCTGTGTCAGGTCTCCAAATGTAGGAGCCTCATTTTTTCAGAGGAAAGGTCTGTTTTTTTCAAACCCTGCACTAGAGTTATAGCTCCATGTTGGCTGCTGTATGGCCAACAATGGAAGCTATCCAGCTGCAGTCTGTAATTATGCTGTTAAGGGTTACGATTCAACATTACACATTTATTATGGAAGGGGAAGACTCTCGTATTGCTGTTTCATCAGAGCGATTTACACCATAGCAGGAACCTAATGAGTGCAGAATACTGTAAGGTTAAAGTCAGCCTTAATTCTAGTTTTATGAAAATTAAATGTTAAGGTTTTTTGTTAGAGACAAGTTGGGCTAAAAATGAATTCTCGTTAACTGAATGCAGTAATATACGGCTACATCTTCCTAGTTGGCCAGAACGTACTGTCACTGAAATTAGCTTAACAGTTTCAGATGGCATTTTCACTCACTCCTCCTCCTTCACAGTTTAAGGATAGGAATAGCTCTTAAGGCTGAAGGACAGAAGTTATTTTTCCTTAAAGCATCACATTTTGGAGACAAAAATAATCTAATTTATTCTCTTTACATGCCATTAATATATTCAGCACATGCTATCCAAGATTCCCAGTAGGCAGAGTTCTCATGCATCTTCAGATTCAAGTTATTAGTTTCCTTATTCAACCCCCGCCCCCAGATGCCATATAGTTTCTATTTTTACATTAGTTTTGAAAACACCCAGCTCTAACTGGAATCTCTGATAATGTGACTAGGAAACTCCATGATGCTTAAGAAAAAAATGAGTCATTCTACACGAAATATTGGCAGCAGATGGGTCCAGGATAGATAATGAAGGGTTTTGTAGCTCAGAAGCAGGAAGTCCCAAGAGTTTGTATGCTAGTTGTCTCTACTAATATAGGGTGAATATGAGACATTTTGCTATGACATCCAACTTTGGATGGCAGAATCTCGTGACATGGAAGCCGATGGGATAGGTTAGATCAACATAGGCACACAGAAAAGAGCATAAGAGAAACTGAGGTTTATAATGTAAATATCTATTCAAGTAATATTTTATTTGAAAATTCATTAATGTTTGTACAGCACAACAGGGGCCTTGACTGGGGCCTGCGAGTGCAACTACAATACTAAATCTATAAATTAAATACATACTAGTCAATAATAAATAAATGAACTTACTTGAGCCACAGCTTTGGGTTCCTACAGGTATCATTGGATCACCTAGTTGGGAAAAGGCACTTTTACAAATTGAACAGCAGATGGGGTTGTAAAATGAGATACACAGTCTTTTATCACAAGGCTGTTGGTTCAAATATCGCCATTGGGCTACATTCCACTTTCACAGCCACCTGTAAGAACATGGAGTCTTCTTCTTCTTAAACCCTTGTATTCCTAGTACATAGATCATCTACAAGTCTCCTCACTTCACTCTATCTTGAGACAAAACTTCTAGCTGACTCCAGGAGTACCCTAGTTGTTGTCCTTCAATCTCAGTAGATTTTCTCCACATTGTCCGAGGTCTTTCTCTTTTGCGTTTTCCTTGCGGGTTCCATATGAGAGCTTGATGGACTATGCTGGATGATGGTTTTCTGAGAGTGTGGCCTAGCCATCCCCACTGTCTTGTCTTGATTTGAACCACTTGATCAAGTGGTTCTGGTGCTGCTCTGTTCCAAAGCTCCTCATTTGTGACAAAGTCTTGCCATTTGATGTGAAGGATGTACCTCAGGCATGTGTTTATGAATGTCTGTAGCTTGTGATTTGAAGACTTTTTAGTATGCCAGGTCTCGCATCCATACAAGAGCAAACTCTTCACATTTGTGTTGAAGATTCACAGTTTCATCTTCGCAGATATTATTTGTGAATTCCATATGGAACAAAGAGTCTTGAATGCTGCTGTTGCTTTCCCTATCCTAGCACTGATATCCTTGTCTGTTCCTCTGTCTCTGCCCATAATACTCCCCAAATAGATGAACTGTTCCGCATCTTCCAGGTCATCCCCTCCCAGAATGATGGTGGTGTTGTTAGACTGATTGATCCTCATTGTCTTCGTCTTTCCCTTGTTAATGCTCAGTCCAATAATTGAGGCAGTTTTGTCTCGTGTTGCAACCTTTTCTTCCATGCTTTCATGTTGGTGTGAAAGAAAGGAGACATCGTCAGCAAAATCAATGTGCTCTAGCTGTTTGAAAAGTGTCCACTGAATGCCCCATTGATGGCCATCTGTTGTCCTGCTCATAATCCAGTCCATTGTGATCAAGAACAGGAAAGGTGACAATAGGCACCCTTGTTGCACTCCTGAGAATATGAGGAAGGATTCTGTCAAGACACCATTGTGAACAACTTGGCATGTCGAGGGTTCGTACGTTGAACAGATCAGGTTAATAATTTTGGATGGGAAACCACGGTATTGCAGCAGTTTCCACAAAGTGTCTCTATCGACGCTGTTGAATGCTTTTTCGAAGACTTTGAAGGTTATGTACAGGGGAGAGTTCCACTCAAGCGACTGTTCTCTGATCACTCTGAGAGTTGTGATTATTCCCATTATACTATTTACCCTAGTATAAAAAAGAGGGCAGAAAGGGGAATTCTACGACAATGGTTACTGAATATAGTCACCATCTAGAGGTGGCCTCAGGTCTGTTCTTAGTAAGCAAATGACTGCATCATGAGTTGATGTCACTATTATCTCCTTAGTAGTAGTCTCTGGAGGAAGGCCAAGATACAAAATAAACCAAGAATTACCCTCTTGCTGTTTGAGGTGGTTCTTCCCTTCTAGGATGGAGATCTTTTGGTAAGAGAGTAAACCATTCCTGCATGTATTGAACCTATGCTCTAGACAGAGGGCTTTGGTCCGCAAGGCTGGGAAATGACAATAAATGCACTATGTAAAAGGCTATTTCAATCATAAAGCAGCCATGCGCTGGGCACCAGCAGGCATGGCTGTAATGATTCTTCAGGCCTGCATCTTCTTGGATTTTCCATTGTGGGGCTCCATTTCTTTTGCCTTTTTCACAGTGGAAGGAGCCACTCCCCAAATGAAGAGAACTTGGCAACTGCAGCTCTGACATGTGTTGTGTCCATTCGTCAAAGCAGGGGACTGGTTCTATTTTGGACTCTGCCTTTGGAGCTTCCTGGAACTTTGAGCAAGTCACATTCTGTGCCTCAGATCCCTCATCTATAACATGGGAAGTACTCCTTCCCTCCTCCCCTCCCCCGTTTGAGAGCCTCATGTGAATGGCAGAATATAGATTCAGGGTATTATCACCATCAGCACTGCCCACTAGCATGTTTGCTTGGCTGTTACTCTATGTTCTTGGCCTGATTGCTCAGCTCAGAGGCTGCACACAGAGCCCATATGCCAAGAAGCAGATGCTCTTTCTTCAGTACAGAACAACAACTTCTTTTTTACCTACTCTCTCTGCTGGAAACCTCCAGTAGGCAGGTGCCAGGCAGAATAGTTAGCTCTCAGTTCCAGCTGCATGTGATATTGTCTGCCATCTCAGGCAGCTCAAGTTGAGAAAAGCCCAGGCTGTGAAGTCACTTTCCTTCCTACCCTGATTGCTGGTGTCTGGGTATGCTCTAGTTTCCTCACTGAGCAGCAGTAACACAAGGCTGAGGAATCCAGATAGTTTCTCCACAGCAATTCCTCCATCACCACAGAGATCAGAATGCATCCTTTTCCCCCCTGCCTAGATGCTTCTAGTGGGTGTCCTGGTCAAATTGACTCAATGCTCCACTGTCTTCATAGCCATCACTGTACTTTGACTTACAAATAGATGAAAAGAATTCCCCTCCTCACACATGCACTCTTGCTCTGCTTTCTGTACAATGAGCAGGTCCCACTGGCCTCAGAACTGCCTGTCTGCATTTCTGTACATTGCTCACCTCCTTGCTGAGCTGTCATGGTAAATCAGTATTAAATTCTAGAGTCTCCTCTGTACCATAAAACCCTCATCCAGAATGGTTTCTTTTTGCAAGCTGTTCACTGTCCATAACTCTCCCAGCCGTTTTGTATGTCCCATCCTCCACCCCACGGCTGACATTGGGTGGAAGGGTTCTAAAAGACATCAATATAGTTCTCCCACACAATCCTTCATCTCCCTTTGCTGCTGTCAGAAAATGCTCTTCAAACCGCCTCTTTAAAATGTATCCGTGAGAAGGGAAGTTGTTTAGCATGACAACAATACTGTACGCATATTTGTATATTTATTCCTAAGATCAAATTGATAACAACAGGTCCCTTCATGCCTTCTGATTTATCTGCTGAACAGGTATCTGTGCTGTATGCACTGCATGGCCATAACTGTCGCTGCTGATATAGGGATAAGATGAATAACCTCCACAGATTTCAGGTACAAGTAGAAAAATGCAATCATAACTCACTTTAGAACCAAGTGATACATATTTATACTTTGCCTATCTCAAGCTAGCAAGCCTTTCCCTTTTATATTGCATTCATGGACCCCTGATGTGCATCAATCATATTTTCAGTTTGTTAATACTGTTGTCACTCAACTGAAATTTATCGTCACATGACTTATGATCAGGAGAGACTTTCAGTGGTGGAACATTCTCTTAATTTACAATATTCAAATTTCCTTTTCTGGCTCAGGTTTGTATTTCAAAGACCTTGCATGGTTTTAATAGCTTCTCTCCCACACCAATACAAAACAGAAATGTCTATACTGTTTATAAATAGAACAAGAGCAAAAGTCAAAGTGACAAAATAAAATGGGAATAAATTCTCATTGACCTAATAGAATTTAAAGGATGGATTTAAATGTACACAGCTAGTTTCATGTGGGACATATGGCTTGGAGGATGCTGTGTGGTAGCAAAGGTCTAATGGTGCAGAGAGTACACTTATAAAGTTTGTGAATGATATGAAGCTGGAAAGGGTTGCAAGTGCTTTGGAGGACAGGATTAAAATTTAAAGTGATCTGAAGTAAATAGGATGAAATTCAATAAGGGCATATGTAAAGTACTCCACTTAAGAAGGAACAATCAATTGCACACATGCAAAATAGGAAATGACTGCCTACAGAAGAGCACTTCAGCAAGGAATCTAGTTCACAAACTAGATATGAGTCAGCAATGTAACATTTTTGCAAAAAACAAAAAAATGCACATTCTGGGATATATGAACAGGAGTGTTGTAAGCAAGACATGAGTCGCAATTCTTCCATTCTACTTCACATTGATTAGGCCTCAACTAGAATATTGTTTCCAGTTCTGGGCACCATATTTCGGGAAAGATGTGGACAAACTGGAGAAAGGCCAAAGAAGAGCAACAAAATTGACTGAAAAAATAGCGGAAGATTGGCAAAAAAATGGGTTGTGCAGTCAGTCTAGAGAAGAGCAGTCAGAGAGGACATGATCACTGTTTTCATGTACATAAAAAGTTGTTACAAGGCAGGATAAAAATTGTTCTCCTTAATCACTGAGGATAATAAGACAAGAAGTGATGGGCTTAAGGTTTAGCCTCTGTTGTAAGAACCCCTGCATAGGTCATCAGTAGGGTATGAACCTGTGACCTTCAGCACTAAAAGTATGAATTGCTATCACTTGATCTATTTTATTTGAACATTCAACACTATCATTTTAGGACTGAATAAGGATCTCAACTGGTTAACATATTACAAAGGCAGTTTCCCCTCTCTGGACATTCACATCTCCACACCAAATGCTGTGAATGACCCACTTGCACCCTGACTTGCTTAGCTTCATTAACACAAGCAACTTATATATATATACCTACTTCTGTAATTGCAGAAGCGGCGAGGAGACCTGTGGCATTTTATAGACTAACCGAAGTGTTGGAGCATAAGCTTTCGTGGGCAAAGACTCACTTCGTCAGATGCAACTACTTCTGTAATTACCACTCTAGTTCATCTGATGAAACGCATTTTACCCATGAAAGCTTATGCCCTAATAAATCTGTTAGTCTCTAAAGTGCCACAGGACGCCTCGTTGTTTGAGCTGAAAGGAATAATTCCATCAGGAGCTAGCAATGGAATATAAGTATTCTCTTGCATGTGCATTTGTGCAAACCCCTTGACATTGTCACAGGCTCGATGTAGGGTTGCCAACTTACTAGTTGCACAAAACTGAACATCCTTGCCTTGCTCCTTGTCTTGGCACTCTTAAGGCCCTGCTCATGCACTACCCCTTCTCCAAGGCCCTCCCCCTGCTCACTCCATTTCCCCTCCCTCACTCTCCCCACCCTCACTCACTTATTTTCATTGGACTGAATGAGGTGCAAAAAGTGGTGAGGACTTCATATGAAGCTGTGGGCTCCAGGGTGAGGCTAGGGATGAGGGATTTAGGATGCAGGAGGGTGCTACAGGCTGTGGATGAGTGGTTCAGTGTGGACTGGAGACAACGGGATCCCTTTTCAACCATCTGTTCCAGTTGAAAACCTGGATACCTGCTCACCCTGGCTGAGTGAGGTGATAGCATCCCTCCCAACCTTTGTGAAAGCACCTGTAGTAAGTTGAGGGTCAGTAACATGGTTTTAAATTTGGGTTACTAAAAACAAGATAGAAGTAAAGGAAAAACTTTTATTATGTCAACTAACTGAAGTTTCTTAAGGTTTTATCCTCCGGATCAAAACCACCAGATGATATCACAGCACAAAAACACTAAAAGATACCAGCACACACTGAAGAAATGCCTATCAAGAAGAAATTTGCATCAAGAAAAGAAAAGAAAAATGAAGTGCTGTTTAAATAAAAGACACTTCAATGTCCCATATATGGACAATTAAGTAGGCAATCAGCTAGAAATCATTGTTAGTTAATTTAAACTTGGCTATTATGTAAAACCAATTGTTGTTTGCTGTACCATTATTGTTGCTGTATCACTGTATTATTATTGTATTTTTGCTGTATACCATTTACAATGTGCATAGCAGTGCTAAATTGTTTAGCCATCATAGGTGAAAAATCAACAAATAGAAGCAAACATTAAAAAAAGGGTTAAAAAACAAAAGGATAGAGAAAGAATAACAAAAGAAAATTAAGTGTATAAAACACTTGTGTATACAACTTGGGTTAAAAAACAAAACCCTGTCATTACCCGTAATGATTTGGATCAGTGACATTAAACCCAAACTGAGGCACATATTATTCCAAACAATTTTGTTCAGTGTCTGGGACCAATACTGAATCCTGACACAGGAATAATTAATAAACTGGTTACTGTCCATTCAGTAAGTTGTCTGGAAGACAGAATCCATAAGAAACAACTGACTGGTGTGTCACAGAGCACTGCAACCAATGGAACAGAGAAGCTAACCATTCCTGATTCCTGCCCAGCAAAGCTTATTCCAAAGGGTGACCACAAGCAGTAAGGCTGATGTATAACATGAATGGACAGCACTGGGTAGTAATGGAGTACAAAACATTTATTATAAAAGGCCTCATTTATAATGGTACTACCCCAAATTTCTGTTTTGCTTCTTATATATATATAATCTTGTGGGACACAGTGTAACAATGTTTATACCAGCATTTGAAATTACTAAAAACACTCAGTCTACTATTAATAATAGTACAAATGTAATTATATATGCCCTAATTAAAGTGTGTTGCTATCAGCAGTACTACAAGAGCCAAATCACAATACCAAGTTACAAATGGTTATAAAGTTATGCCATTTATACATATACACACTGTGCAAATATGCCAAAATACTCCACAGGAAGATACACCATTTCCATATTAATTATTTGAGAGGCCTGTTAAAACTCAATTAAAAAAAACAAACAAACTGCATTCCTCAGTATGGTTCCAGGCCTAACATTCCCAGGCCCACCATAAAGGACCTAACAGAATTGGAAAATAAAATCTGTCCATCAGTCGTACGAGGGAATGTGCAGACTAAGGGACAAATGGGGAATGAGTATGTGAACAGTACAACAAAGGTGTCCACATGACAGTGTTTAGCCCACTGGGTCACCTTCAGTTCATGCATTATGCTTTTCTGGGACGATGGGTAAACATCTTCCCCATAAAAGGACAAGAAGTGGGGGAATGTAGTAAGTTGAGGGTCAGTAACATGGAGTCAGCAGGCCTAAATAGAGGCCTGTAACATGAAAACAGCAACAGGCCTTGCAATCTAGTGAGCTAGACTTTGGTTCAGTAACAGGAGCCAAGAAAGAGGCCCTATTGATAACTGTGTAATTGTGTAAGTTAGGTAGAGCATGGAAGGACACAGGGAGGCACTGGGTACAGACTGTAAGCCAAAGGGGAGTAATGGAACATCTTAATAAGAAATGTCTTGGTACAAAAACTCCCTAAAAACTAATGCACATACCGACCTAGGTTCAGGACCAGGTCGGAACTGACAGCATGAAAGATAGTAAGTAAGCCCCCCCTTCCGTAAGGTATGGAGTGGTAACTAGGCAACAGAGGGTGGTAACCTGGTACGTAAAGAAGTGATGTAAATTGTTTGTACCTGTCTATAAAAGGACACTGCAAAAGGGGGGGCGCACTAGGCGCCTGAATGGCAGGTGTCATTGCCTGAACGTACAGAATGCACAATAGCTTAACTTTGACTAACTGTTGTTAATATCTGTTATATGGCAATAGGCCTGCCTGGTGTTGGTACCTGGTCAACGCGGGCCATAGTGCCCAGTAATGTAACATTGTACTGATCTCTGTTACCAACTGGTAGAGCTTCACATTTGACAATAAACCTGATCGATTGATTTCAAACCTTGCCTGCATCTGTCGTTTCCGGGGCCTCTCAGAGATCTCTTGTGTTGACCCAAGTGCACGGGGTCTAACACTCTAGATAAAGGGAGTACCGATTGTTACGCACGCAGCCGAAAGTTTATTATCACCGACGGAGTACGTGGTGATTATAAAGTTTATTATCACAGGACGGAGTCCTGTGAGGCGCACGCCAGGACGACCCTGACCAGACAATGCTGACATTGACAGTCCAGACCACCGAAGGTACCGAGGTACGAAAACACCGAGGTATGACAGCACCAAGTGCCAGGCCCAGTTCTCAAGCCAGCAGGGGAGAAGATGGGCTTGGTTGTAACAGAAATGATGGAACTTGCTAGGTAAAGTAAAAAAGAAACCCCAAAATCCAATTTCAGCGGGAAGAATTTAACCTTTTTAAAAAAAGAATAAATATTTATGAAGAATCTGTCAGTCATTTTTAGGGTTTCTGACTGAGTGCCAAAAGAGAAGGGTTTTATGAGGATTTATAGTAAATTGCAGCAAACTGTATTCCTGTCAGGGAGCAGAGGAGTTACACAGTACCAGGGAAAGCAATCCCCACCGCATGGCAAACATACTATACAGTGAAATCTACATCCGTGCAAAGAGCCAGCCTGACATCAATGCACAATGTAAGTTTTCAGCCTTCAGACAGCAGCTGAAGAGAGTCAAGGGAAAGTAGTTCTATGGTGTCTTTTCTAGAATGAAAAGAACAGTTCCAGTGAACTGAAATATCTTGACATAGCACCCCACAAATCAAATCATCACCTCTACACAATACTCAGAACAATCCTTCCTGCCTCCCATTCTTGCCCACCCACCTGAAGTTGGGGCCCACCAAAGTGGGCCCTTCTGACTACTCCACTGACACCAACGCCAGTTTCCCATCGCAGCCCCTGACAAAACTTGCCCAACCAATCAGGAACCAAACAAATCCCTCTCTAGCCACATTTTTATCTCAGTGACAGACTAATATGAACACTCCCCACATCACCTTACTCGTTCCTTCTCCTGGCCACTCTCTCCCTCCCCTCTGCCCCTAAAATGCTTAAAGCAGAAGCAAGGTTTTCTTTGATAGTTCATTGTTAAGAGGGTATAACTCTCATTTGCTGAGAATTATAGGACTGATGGCACCCCGGATCCAGAGTGAATCTCTTTTGTTCACTTCTCATATTAACCGCAAAGTGGACTAGCTCATGTTCCCCTACCATCTTCACAGTTGTTTACCATTTCTTGGTATTTTCCATTACCTTCCATTAAGGAGAAAAAATGGACATTTAGCCAAAACAAGAAACAAGGAACAGCATGGGAATTGTGGGTGCATTTATTGAACCAGGGATGACAGCGCTGCAAACTGCTAACAACCAAGCCCACTAAATCTAGACAAAGTCTTGTCAGAAAAAGTATCAATGTGCTTTATCAAACTATGTGCATAGATTTATAGAGTGCTCAGACCACAGATCTGTAGTTCCTCAAGGTAATCACTTTGGCATTTTCTGGCTACGTTACCAATCTCCATGTGAAATAATGGAATTTATTGACAGAGAAGCTGGCACTGCAATTTTACTGTTGTTTAGAAAAATTGCCCATCAATGAAGTGTCAGTTGAGAAAGACAAAGGATATTGCAGCACACCAACTATCTCCTGACTGCTGTGGAATTGGTAGTTAAGAGGTGTACCGGTAGTACGTGGAACGAGGTGTACTGGTAGTTCGAATTAGAGATCCTAATTCAAACTACCTACTCTGTGCCGGTTGAATTTAAGTGACCCCCTCATTATAAAAAGACATTTCCCAGTGATGGACTGTCTTGGAAATATGTCCAATTGTCAAATTGTACAGACTAAGCAGGATAAGGTCGGGTGACACACACCTCACACAAGGGTGAGGTCCCATGTAGACTCTATTTTGGCAGATTCATTGGTACATAGCCCTTATGGTGGTCTTCTTCATTGGGTGTGAATTTAATCTATATGGGTATGTCTACACTGCCACCCTAGTTCGAACTAGGGTGGCTAATGTACGCATTCATTTAAATATCCCGGGCTTCATTTGCATGTTGCCGGGTGCCGCCATTTTTAAATGCCCCGTAGTTCGAACTGTCTGCCCGCGGCTACACATAAGAACATAAGAACATAAGAATGGCCGTACCGGGTCAGACCAAAGG
>JANRFK010000975.1:7894677-7905478 GCA_030068395.1 Apalone spinifera | reverse complement strand
CTGGAAAAGCGGCTGATTTTCTGGAAAAACTGGCCAGTCTAGACACAGCCTAGCGAGTCTATGAGTCTATACCAGTGCTGCTTGCTCTTTCCCTTCCTGTCCCTCTCAGGGAGCAAGAGCAAAGTGTACAGCTTGTCTGCCACCTGTGCTTCCCAGCCACAGTGAGAAATTGAGAAAACTGCACTTTTCCCCTCACTTCCTGACAAAGAGGAATATCCAGCAGTGTCTATGTATGAATCTTGGGGGGGAGTTTCAGACCCCCCATCCTCCCTAAAGAGTGCCTAGGAGGTGGGAAGCTCAGGACTGGGACAGTCCTGGATGGGAGGGACAAAACCTCCACCAGTCCTTTTCACCTGGCTGGTGATTCTTTCTCTTCTGTATGGTTTTATAAGAAGCAATCCCATTCCAGGCACATCCCATTTTCCTGGTACTCCTGGGTTCGCATGTGCCAGGCTGGCAGCTATCCAGCCATAGACAGCTGCGTTCCTCCATCTAGTGCAGAGATCATGGACATTGGGGGCATCCCCCCCCAAAACTTGAATAAGGCCCATGATCTCCATCCTGGACCAGGAAGGTGCCTGCCTTCTCCTGGCAGGCTCCTGGGAGCTGGCAGAATGCTCCTGGGGAGCGGTGGAGGCCTGGCTGCCAGTGGCTTGCTGGCTCATGTTTTGGGACCACTGGGTCAGAGGAAGTGATACACAGGGTTGAGAGGTGCAAAGAGCAGAGTGAGTAAGGCAGCATATAATGGGTCTATATAATGTAACTCATTGGGACGAGGTTCTCTCAAAGGATCATAAGGAAGACCGTGCAGTTTGTGTCTATGCAGCAGCTGACATTTTAATCAAATTTGCATATCCATATCTACCAGGCCACCTCATTGTGTTTGCATCAGTGCATGCTATAATCTACTGGGATGCTATCTTCTTATGTCTCAACAGGGGCAGAGTGCCAGGGGACACTAAGGCTATGTCTAGACTGCAAGCTTATTTTGAAATAGCGCGTCCACACACAAAAAGTGCAACAAAAGAGTGATTTGCTATTTCAAAAGATAGTATCCACACTGACTGGACATTATCTTGCATTTAAGACCACCTGGAACAAGTTCAGGCAGGGCATTAGGTCAGCAGTCGCTTCCGGGTGCTGTTGCCTGACGCTAGCTGAGACATATGCTTAAAGGGACCCCCCTGGACAGCCATTTCTCAGGTTCTTGTGCTTGCTTGCCTACCTGTCTGAGGGACAGCAAAGCATTTGCAGTGCATGCTCTAATTGCCCTGCTTCAGGACACTAGAGCACTCCTTGCCATGGAGCCAGAGCTGCCTCTGCAGTTTCTGCAGCAGTTTGCGCTGGCTGCCTTCATGTGTGTGGAAGCAAGGCCCGTGCAACCACATCCCATGGTGGAGAGATGGTTCTGGAGGCTGGACAACAGTTTTGACTGGTGGGACCAGCTGGTGATGGAGCAGTAGTATGACCAGCAGTGGCTCCATAACTTCTGAATGAGGAAGGCCACCTTCATGGAGCTGTGTGCCTGGCTCACCCTTGCTCTCCATCGATGGGACACCCAGATACGACCTGCCAACCCCCTAGAGAAGCAGGTCACCATTGCTGTCTGGAAGCTTGCCACCCCAAACAGTTACCGGACTGTGGGCAACTAGTTTGGCACCGTCAGAGCCCTCCTTATGAAGGCAAGGCACTCTCAGGCTGCAGTCCCCGAGGGGGGGGGGGAATATTGGAAAGGGGGACCCTACGGATAGCAGGGTTGAAGGTGCAGGGGGTGGGCTGTGGCGGGGGGGGGGAGAGAAACCCCATCCCCGGGGGGTTCTGTAGTCCCACCCTCACACAGCCCTACGAGGGGGGGGGAGCTTCATAGGGGGTGGCTTCTAGGGGATGGTGGGGAGAGCGGGAGAGGATTCGGAGACCTATCAAGGGGTCAGGCACCCTGGTGACTCTCTGGTTTGTGTCCTTATTTGTCTCCTTCTGCAGGTGGTGAGCATCATAAATTCCATCCTGCTGTGCAGGGTCATCCAGCTGGGAGACCTGGAACCTATCAAGGCTGGATTTGCCACCCTGGGCTTCTTCAATTGTGGGGGTGGGGGCATAGATGGAACCCACATCCCTACCTGGGCCCACGAACTTCGAGCCGCCTAGTACATTAACCGAAAGGGCTATTTTCCAATGGTCTTGCAGGCCCTGGTCGACCACCGCAGACAGTTCATGGACATTTTTATTGGGTGGCTGAGCCGCATGTTTAGAAACTCTAGCCTCTATCAGAAGCTGGAGCCTGGCATATTCTTCCCTCCAGTGTAATTTCAGGGTCGGGGATGTGGAGATGCCACTGTGCATTGTGGGGGACACTGCATGGCTATAGATACCCCACATCATCACAAGTCGCCCATTATTTTGAAGTATTTTTTAAATAATGGGTGCGCTATTTCAGCATCTTGGTAACCCTCGTTCCACGAGGGTTAAGGAATGTCTTGAAATAGAGCGTTATTTGGAAATTGGTTCTGTGTAGATGCACCAAATTTTGAAATAGCCTATTTTGAAATTCAATTGAAATAAAATACGCAATTTTTTAAGTCCCGACTTGACAATGCCCTGGATTGGATGGTTTAGTTAGGGCAGGGGGCTGGACTCAATGACCTCCTGAGATCTCTTCCAGCCCTAGGATTCTGTGATTCTAAGGGTCAGTTCTAGAGCTAGTTTTGTTCAACATCTTTATTAATGACTTGGGGATGGATTGTACTCTCAGCAAGGGGGAGAGGGAGATATGTTGGAGGGTGAGGATAGGGTCCAGAGTGACCTAGACAAATTGGAGGTTTGGGCCAAAAGAAATCTGAGGAGATTCAACAAAGACAAATGCAGAATCTTGCACTTGGGATGGAAGAATCCTAAGCATTGTTACAGGCTGGGGACTGACTAAGTAGAGTTTGGCAGAAAAGGACCAGCGGAGTACAGTGGATGAGAAGCTGAATATGACTCAACAGTTGCCTTTGTAGCCAAGAAGGCTAATGGAATATTAGGGTGCATTAGGAAGAGCATTTCCAGCAGATTTATAGAAGTGATTATTCCCCTTTATTCGGCACTGGTGAGACTACATCTAGAGTATTGCATCCAATTCTGGGTCCCCCATTACAGAAAGGATGTGGACACACTGAAATGGGTCCAGCAGAGAGCAATGAAAATGATTAGGGGGCTGGAGCACATGCCCTACAAAGACAGACTGAGAGATTTGGGCTTGTTTAGTCTGCAGAAGAGAAGAGTGAGGGGAATTTGATAGCAGCCTTCAACTATCTGAAGGGAGTTGCAAAGAGGCTGGAGAGAGGCTGTTCTCAGTAATGACAGATGGCAGAACAAGGATCTCAGGTTGCAGTGTGGGGAGGTCAGTGTTGGATATTAGGAAGAACTATTTCACTAGGAGGGTGGTGAAGCACTAGAATGGGTTATCTAGGGAAATGGTAGAATCTCCATCCCTAGAGGTTTTTACATCCCAGTTTGACAAAGTCCTGGCTGGGATGTTTTAGTTGGGATTGGTCCTGCTTTGAGCAGGGGACTGGACTCATTGGCCTCCTGAGGTCTCTTCCAGCCCTATTATTATATGATTCTATAACTCCCAGTCAGCTTTTTATGCCAGTTTAAGGCCTGGGTCTTTATTTTCAAACCATGGTTCAAGCCCCATCTACAACAAAGATCAAATTTTGAAGTATGAACCATCATCACAGCCGTGCTCCTTTGGGACAATGATCACAAAGCCAAGGACAAAGAACATTATAGCTAAAGACAGTGCATTCTCTATGGAATGAATTGCCAAAGATGTTCAGAGCAGTCTAGTCTCTGACCATTTTCAGGAAATGCTCCTTCCTCCTTCGAAAGCCTTTCCCTCCCAGAGCAAGAATGACACTCACCAATATCCCTTTCTGCTCCATAATCCCTACCAGGAACAAACAGTGAAGACCACTCCCTCTTTCATTCAGAATTTAGATTCTGGAAAAGCATTGATACTAGGCACTGTATGGCATCTATTAGAAACTTGGCTATCACAAGGGGAAGGCACTCAGATGTCAGGGCTTGATGTTGCTGGCAATCACCATAAAGTAAATAGCAAGATAGTAGGACCAACAATGTATTGCAAAGCAACCATATGCTAACTTGGGCCCCTGAAAGGGGAAATATGCTAGTAGCTGCCACCTTGTTACTGAGCACTAGCTGAATGTTCTGGAGACAAGCCATGGAAGAGCCAGACACATTATTAACTGACTATGAACTTGGCTGAAAGATGCAGAGCAGACATAGCCTTGGACTCCTATACTCAATCAGCAGAGTGACTGTAAACCAGAGGTCTGTTTTATACATTGTCTCTGAACTGGGTCTGGAGTTGTTCATCGAATTCAAAATAAAGGTGCAATTTAGATATTCAAAGGCAATTTTTTTAGAGAGACCTCAACCTGACTTCTAATTTTGAACCTGCAGTCAATTGTGGTGCAAATATAGAAATTAGATGCACAAATATCTGCTGTGCAATGCAATCAAATTGATGCTTCAACACTATTATTGGTGCCAGCCATGGACTGCAAGCCACAAAATGAGAAGCTGTTAGAAAACAAAACACCCAAATACAGTGCTCACAAAACAATTGCATTTAATCCTCGAGTAAATTCTGTTTTTTCCCCAGATAAAATTAGCAAAATCATTTATAATGTTTTGGATAGCTGGAAAAAATATAGCCAGAGCTTAAAAAAAGGGGGTAAATAAAATATGATGTTTTTTCAGGGTTAGATAAAACAAAATGCCAATAAATGTAGAAATCCACAGAGTGTGTGGGGGTGCTCAGCAAGAAAGCAGGCAACTGATCACACACTAAATTATTATTTGGGTTGAAAAACTCCAGGAATTGACTAAGCATCAGCTACTCTCAGACAAGAGCTTTTGCCAAGCCCGATAAGATTGAAATCAGCCTGTAGCTATTTACATCGCTGGCATTCCCATACCTGCTCTCCCACTTTGACATTTCAACAGTTGACCTGCTGCTTATAGCAATAGGCAGCTAAAGCAAATGGTCTAACTGGGGAAATGAGTGGTGACAAGATGCAGTGCAGTCTGTTTATGTGGATTTTGATCAATAGCAGTCACAGCTGCAGCAGCTGAGTTTGTTTATCTTTAATGCCAGGGTGTTTACCACTTCTATAATTTTAAAGTGTGTGGGGGGGGAGGGGGGAATGGAGGAGGGAATGTTCAGTACCAAAGTGAACTCTTTCAAATCCCCAAGGAAACTTGCAAGAGACAATGCATAGTGTAGATAAAGGAGTGGGGACCCATGGGTTCTCTTCCTAGATCAGCTACCAACACACTTGGGGCAATTCACTTAACTTTTCTGAGCCTCAGTAAGTTAGACTGAAAACAGACAGCAGGTCTGGGGGGCAAAATGCATCAGCTGATCTGGAGGAAAGAGGTAGTTTTAGAATTTAAAGATCAGTATACAACAATAAATAATTGTTTTTTAAATTATGCCTTCAAAACTAGCATGATAACAGGGTTGACTGCAGCTGGGGTTGCCAGGTGTTCAGTTTTGAACCAGACAGTCCAGTATTTGAACTTTCTGTTCGGGAAACAAACTGAGAAAATATACATGAGAAAATATAAATGTTCGGTATTTTCTAAATACGATGTAATGTAGATTGTGATATAATATCAAGTGTGTCCGGTATTTTTGTTTAAACCATCTGGCAACCCTAATTGCAGCAGCAATTCCTCCTGGATTCATTTTGTTTTTACTTTTGTGTGCAGTGTTTTTGATGCAGTGAAACTATTTCATGGGAGACAAACTCCCATGTCCTCAGAGGAAGTGACTATATCTCCTTGATCCAGACTGCATGGCATTTAACAGTCTCAGCCTGAGTTTAAACAGACATTCAGGAATACTCCACCCTGGCCTGGTTTATATGTAACTTTCATTTTTCTAATGTCTTACATACTCCTATAAGTCTAGATGCATCTTACTTGGAAGCTAGCAGATTAATTCTGTGCAGACCTAATGCACAGAGGACTGCCTGAGCAGTTAGAAGATAGACATGTGAATTGCACAAAACAAATTGCTAGCTTCATAGAACAGAAAGATCAAATTCAATAATCTGACAACAAAACAAGCATACCAAAGAGCTAAAGCAAAGGGGCCCATTCCATTGATTGTTGGACTACGATTTAAGCCTGCCTTCTATTCCCAGCTCTGCCATTAACCTGCTGTGAGACTTTGGAAAAAAACATTTCACCCTCTCCCTACCCTGCTACCTCTCCTTCCACTCCCATCTTCCAGGTATTTTGTCTATTTTTATTATAAAACAAATTGAGACAGGGACTGCGTCCAGTCATGTGTTTGTACAATGGTACTCTAATTTCAATTTGAGTCTCTAGTAGTTATTGTTATACAACTAATAATAAAATGAGCAAAGCAAGAAACCGAAGTAGCAGGAGCTAATGAATAGGGCATTGGTCTGTAAGTCAGGAAAGTCAAGTTATAAGCCTGGCTCTCCTGTTGGGTGACATTGGGCAAGTCAGCTGACCACTCTGCACTTCTGTTAATCTGCAAAAAAAGAATGATACCAAACAAACTTTCATAAAATACTATAAGATGTACAAACAAAACACACAATATAGGATATAAGTACTATTAAAAACTCAGACACAAGATGGCAAGAGAGAAGACTTGGAAATGGTGTCACTGCTCCAAAAACCCCCACATATATTTCCAACTTTAAATGTTAGGAATGGCTTTGTCTCACCTCTGAGTTACTGAGGAAGTAATGCTATTAGTTGTTTATAAAGCAAGTAATGGAACTATCACCAACATCAGGAAACATGATGTGTGACAAACAGAATCCAACAGGAAGATGGTTGTTTTAAAGAAAATGTTATCTTTGTATTCAAGGACTTAGTAACATGACCTGAGTGCAATTTACCTGTGAATGGAATTGTTTGCAGTTAACTTAGTTCTGCTAGTAACCAATGGATATTAAATTCTCCCATCCAAAGCATTTCATTATGGAGAGCATAAAGAGTTTAATCTAGGGTCTGACAACAGTGCCAGAAGGTTTTATTTATCAAATCAAGTCACACTGTGTAAGTGTCAAAAGGAAGATTTAAAAAGAAGGTTTTAAGACCATCAAAGAAATTGGAGAATTCCAGGTACAAATAGGGAAACACAGGCTGGATGTCACATGGCTAGCAGGAGAGAGAAATGCAATCTACAGTAACAGTGTTCCTTTCCCTTCATTTTCACTTTGTACTTCAGCTGCAATCCCCTGCACTGTGGGGGGCAACTGTACAGCACTCAGGCTCAGCACTAAGGCAAACCCGACAATGACTCAAGCCGCCCAAATCTCTTGCCATTGGTCTAGCTCATCCAAATGTCCTGTTCTTATTAGCCTTCTAATTACCTGATGGTGCTGCAGAGCAGCTAGATGTGGAGGCTGCTGATTGCATAAGGGATTTGTGCAATAGCGGCAATCTTGGACATTATCAAGGAGTGGACTGAATTAGAAATATCCAGAGCTGAAAGCATGAATGTAACTTGTGCTAAAGAGCCAGGGTTTCCAACAGTGGACTGTAACAGACTCAAATCTTTTGTGAGTCAGGGCCCAAAGCGGGATGTACAAAAACATAATGGGAGGTGGATTACATTTATGGAATGAGAGAGCTAGGCTACAAAGTAAGCATTCTGAAGTTAGGGAACCACACATAAGTGGTTTGGAGAAACTAATGTGAACAAGACAGATCCCAGACAAACCATTTCTGAAGGTAGAACACAGTTTGATGATGTTGAAGGTTATGACCCAAGGTCACCTCCTGAGGGGGAAAGCAGGGTGAGCCACTTAGCTCATATATTATTCTTTGGGCAAGATCAGTCCTGTAGTTTAGGGTCTGGAGTATAGCATATAACTCTGCAGACGTGCTTCTTATCAAGTGTGTCCCTATCAGGGGATATAAAGCATAAGGAAAATAGGGTATGTCTACACTAGCTCGTTAGTTCGAGCTAGGTAGGCAAATGAGGGCAACCGGGGTTGCAAATGAAGCCCGGGATTTAAATATCCCGGGCTTCATTTGCATCTTCCCGGGCGCCGCCATTTTTAAATCCCCCTTAGTCTGAACTCTGTGCCCATGGCTACACGTGGCACGGAGTAGATAGTTCGAATTAGGATCTCAAATTCGAACTACCAGTACTCCCTGTGGAACGAGGTGTACCGATAGTTCGAATTAGAGATCCTAATTCGAACTACCTACTCTGTGCCGCGTGTAGCCGCGGGCACGGAGTTCGGACTAAGGGGGATTCAAAAATGGCCGGCCTTGGTCTGTGTGGGGTTGTGCCTGTGCCCTTGTGGCTAGCCTGCTTCCAGCTGGGGCACCTGTCCCTCCCCTTCTCCCCATGGCAGGATGTGTGTGGCCTCCCCTGAGCCTGGCAGCAGGATCCTACCTGTGCTCAGGAGCTGCCTGCTGGGTCCGTGTGCCACACACTAATGCTGCACGTGGTTGTATGTGCATGGATCGCAGCACAATGTCCAGCCCAAGCAGCCTGAGAAACACTTGCCCCTGCTCCCTGTGCAACCACTTCCTCCACCATTAGGGTTGCCAGATGGGTTCAACAAAAATACCGGACACACTTGACATGACATCACAATCTGCGTTACATCTTATTTGGAAAATACCGGACATTTATATTTTCTCAATTTGTTTCCTGAACAGAAAGCTAAAATACTGGACTGTCCAGTTCAAAACCGGACACCTTGCAACCCTATCCACCCTGCGTGTGTGACAAAGTGAGATTACTCGCCTTAAGATCCCTCCCAGGCTTCCAAGGACACTCAGGAGACATTCTGGGTCACTGGCACCAGCGCCAGGGAAGGGTTACAATGCCCATCTCCTCCTCCACCTCCAGCTGGCCTTGGCCCTCCTGTTCCTCCTCTGTGGAGACCTCTAGATGGGTGATGGTGGGGGTCTGGAGACAGGAGGCCACCAAGACGGGTGGGGAACATGTTTCCCACCCCCCAGGATCTGGTGTAGCTCCTGGTAATAGGGGCAGGTATGGGGTCCTGCCCCTGAGCATGAGCTGCTCTCTCTGACCTGGACATATCCCTGGTGGAGCTCCTTAAGTTTAGTCCAGACCTGTTCCAAGGTCTGGGGTGCGTGTCCGCACTGCACCAGGAAATCGGCCATCTGGCCATAAATATCTGTGTTACGGCACTTGGTCCAGAGATCCTGCTAGGTCTCCTCCTTGCCCCCACAGTTTGAGGAGGGACAGGATCTCCAGTCTTGACCAGGACAGTATGCACCTCTTGCTCCCCCTGGGTGGGTCCTGGGACCCCTGGGGCTGCTCCCTGTGAGGGCCAGGGACTTGAGGCTTGGACATGGCTGGCAAGGCCTGTGGCAGGGTGAGCCATGCAGTGAGGTGCTGCTCTGAAGCTGGTTTCCTGCCACAAAGCTTGTCCGGGGTGCCTGCAGCTTTAAGAGGGGCCAGGAGACAGGAACTATAGAGTTGTGATTACTTTGTATAGAGTGGCCACCAGGGCACCTGTGAAATTTCCTGGCAGCCTCTTCTTTTGAAAAAAAACCCTCCTCCCCTTCCACACACGCCTTTTTCTGAAAGAGCTCTGTTGGAAAAAGGCTTCTTCCTTGTAGAATGAGGATTACCAATGTCGGAAAACCCTCTTTGTTCTTTCGATTTACTTTCAAAAGAATGTGATTACAGTGTGGCTGTTGTGCAAATTTTGTCAGAAAAATGGTATTTTTTCAACAAAACTCTGGTGTAGACAGACCCCCACATAGCTAATGGCCAAGTCTTAGGGCTGTGGGTTGTAACAAAAAAACACAGCCTGGCCCTGCTTCCACTTCAGAGGACTCAAACAGGTCACATTCTCAAGCTGTGCATTAGTTAGTGATATAAAACCCCAGTCTGGGAATCCTAGATCTGTTTGTTTTAAAGTGTTACTTCCTTTTTAAAACTTGTCCGAGGCCTGTGTGATGTGGCAGGCTGGGCTGATTGTGACCACAGCAGGGAGCTTTTTTGGCCGACCCTGTACTCCTCATTTCCGGCACAGCATCCGAACATGAGTATGCAAATGAAGCCCAGGATATTTAAATCCCAGGCTCATTTGCACTTCCAAAGTGCTTGATTTGCATCCCTCTGTCAGCAGAGGGATGCAGTCTAGACACAGCCTTAGGAAGGAACAGTCAGTTTCACACATACAGAATGGGAAGAGACTGCCTAGGAAGGAGTATTGCAGAAAGAGGTCTAGGGGTCATAGTTGACCAGAAGCTAAATATGAGTCAATAGTGTGACACTGTTGCAAAAAAGCAAACTTGATTCTGGGATGCATTAGCAGGAGTGTTGTGAGCAAGCTATGAGAAGTCATTCTTCTGCTCTACTCTGCGCTGATTAGGCCTTAGTTGGAGTACTATGTCCTGTTCTGGGCACCACATTTCAAGAAAGATGTGGAGGAATTGGAGAAGGTTCAGAGAAGAGCAACAAAAATTATTAAAGGTCTAGCAAACATGACCTCTGAGGGAAGACTGAAAGAATTGGGTTTGTTTAGAAAAGAGACTGAGAGGGGACATGATAGCAGTTTTCAAATACCTACAAGAAGGAAGGAGAAAAAATGTTCTTCTCAACCTGTGATGATAGGACAAGAAGCAATGGGCTTAAATTGCAGAAAGGAAGTTTAGGTTGGACATTAGGAAAAACTTCATACCTGTCAGGGGGTACGTCTATACTAGCCCCCTAGTTCGAACTAGGGTGGCTAATGTAGGCATTCAAACT
>JANRFK010000975.1:7824764-7838611 GCA_030068395.1 Apalone spinifera | reverse complement strand
AAAACTTTTCCGTTAAAAGCATTTGTGGAAAATCATGCCAGTCTAGACACAGTCTTAGAATTAATATAGAGGCAAGAGGATTACCAGGAGAGTACATCAAAATACTCTGTAGGTTGGTGTCGATACATAGACTTAGACTTATTATCACGCCATGATATACTGGGCTGTGTGCACATGTGGGACTGCCTTCCAATACATGAAACTAGGGGGCGATGCCCCCTGCTAGCTATGCTTGCCAACCCCCTTTTCTGGGGGTAGTGAGCTCTGGCAACCCCTAGTCTGCTGGGAAGGGCCAGGCCAAGGCATGGCAATCCTGGTCTGCCTTGGCTCTCTCCCCCCAGCTGCCAGACCCCCCCAAAACCAGCCCAGCCCCAGCTCTCCCTTACCCGCTGGTCTCCAGAGGGTTGGCCAGGCTGAGGTTCTTCCCACCCCTGTGGCCAGAGGGGGGGGGGCTGCCCTGGCTCTTCCTTCTGTCCCGGCCCCTGAGGCTGCCCCTGCTCTTGCCCCTTTCCCACACACTGGCCTCCTCCAGACCTCCAGGGAGAGGGCCCCGGGTGAGATTGTGCCTGACTCTTGCCCCCAGCCACCAAGGAGGGAGGGAGGCCTCTCATGGGTCTTGCAAGCCCTGCACTCTTCCTCCAGACCGCTGGGGAAGAAGGAGGAGGGAGGCTGCTGTGTGGGAGCAGAAAACTGGAGAAAGGGGAGGGGGGTAGGGTTCTCTCTAAGCTGTGGGGAAGCATAGCTTCACAGGTGATTAATCAGCCCTACCCAGTCAGTCAGCTGCATGCATGGAGCCCTGAGCCTCTGACTGGCTGAGGATGATTAATCACCTGTGAAGCTGAAACAAAATACAGGACTATGTAGCACTTTAAAGACTAACAAGATGGTTTATTAGATGATGAGCTTTCGTGGGCCAGACCCACTTCCTCAGATCAAATAGTGGAAGAAAATAGTCACAACCATATATACCAAAGGATACAATTAAAAAAAAATGAACACATATGAAAAGGACAAATCACATTTCAGAACAGAAGGGGGATTCGGGGGGGGGGGGGGGGGGGGGGGGGGGGGGGGAAGGTAAATGTCTGTGAGCTAATGGTATTAGAGGTGATAAGTGGGGAAGCTATCTTTGTAATGAGTAAGGTAGTTAGCGTCTTTGTTGAGACCGACGCGTAGAGTGTCGAATTTTAGCATGAATGACAGCTGTGAAGCTGTGCTGCTGTGCAGCTTAGAGGAAACACTGGAGGTGGAGGTAGGGGCTGTGAGATGCAAAGTGACATGATGATGTCACTCTGTCATCCCACAGGAAAACCTTTTTCCAAAATATGTTACTAAGCTTTCTTTATTCTACACAGGCTAATATTCTCAATGGCCTATGTTTTGGCTGAAGAAGATCTTAAATTCAACCAATACTTATGATTTTTTGGGCTTTCTCCCACTCTGCCCCACACACTTGAAAGGCTCTCTCTGTAAACATCCACAAAGCTATTGTGTTATCTGTCTTATCCATTGTCCACATGTCTGCCTATATCTATTTATTGTCTCATCTTAAAATTTGAATGCAAGTTCATTGGGGCAGAGACCATCTCTTTGGTCTGTATTTGTACATCGTCTAATGGAGACTTCGTCCATGACTAGGACTCCTGTGTACAGTGAAACAAATAATGGATACTAATTATAATGAAAGTTCCTGTGACTGCTAAATTGCTACAATTGGCTCTGGATCACAAAATCTGGATCTGAATCCCACTGTAAGCTCCTGCAAAACAATAATGCTGGAGTTCAAACTTTGGCATGAGAGAAAGGGTTGTACTGGCTAATGTGTACGTGTGTCACCAATGGCTTTCTCATGATTATGTTGCTGTCTGGTGATTATAGGCTACAGAGCAAATCAGTCCCCATACTAATTCAACATACAGGGTTTGTCCTATAGCACAAGGAAGAGGGTTCTATGCTCTTACATTAGAAAAGCATGTTCTCTACCTTTTTTCATATCAGGCTCGCTGATGGGGGGAGGGGAAGCAAAGGAGGCAATTGTCCCAGGGCCTGGTGTTTCAACAAGGCCTGAGGCTACTGGCCACTATTACTCTGGGAGACCCAGGTCCTTTAAATCACCACTGGAGCACAGTGCAGCATGCTCTGGATGGTCCTCAGGACTAGCTAAAGGGTGGGGAGATCAGAATGGCACACTCCAAGTGGTACTGAGGGCTGGCTGCCCCGTCCCCATCCTTTCAGTCTAAGGCCCTTCCCCTTCCAGGCGCTCAGAGCCACCCTCCCACCTTGCCCAGGGACCCAGAAAATCTGTTATCCCTCCTTCAGAGGGAATGAATAGGGCAATGATTGAGTTATCCAATCACAACATTTAGCCATCAGAGGTTTAGGGACACTTAGCCAAGATGGTGAGGGATGCAAGCCAATTCTCCAATACCCATTGATAGATCTATCCTCTGTGAATATATCTGATTCTTTTTTTTTTTTTTGAAACCCAGTTACACTTTTGGCCTTCATAACATCCTTGGGCAAAGAGTTCCACAGGTCGACTGTGCATTGTGTGACAAAGCACTTCCTTATGTTTTAAACTTTCTGCCTATTAATTTCATTGGGTGACCTCTTGATTCTTCTGTTATTAAAAAGGATGAACCACACTTCTGTATTCACTTTCTACACATCATTCATGATTTTATAATCCTTTATCACCTTCCCCTAAAGAACGTAGATGGACATATAGATGTGTCATTTGCAATTAATCTTGTGCCTTCTGCATCTCTGTCTCCTTTGATTCTGTGAGTAAACTGAACCCCAATTCCAAAACCTTGTTAAAAAAAGCCAAACTTTTCTCCTCCCAGCATCAGCTATTCCCTACAATGATCTTTCATATATAGCTCGCAACAGGGAGAGAATCTACTATCCTGAGCCTTCGCTCTGGTCCTTACTTCTCTTCCTTTTGAGTTTGTTACACACAGATCTCTTGTTCAGGACATGGATTTGCTTTTCAGTCCCTTTTCTTCTTCCTTTGTATCAGTCACAGCCATCAATACAGGGGCTGCTTGCTAGCACCTAAAAGGGACTCTGGCTTTTATAAAAAAGGTATAGGGGTGCATATATGTGTAGATATTCATTTTTGGAACTGTTTCCCTTAATCATATCTTGAATTAATGCAGGGCTTGTTCATTCGGGGCTCTCATTACCCTCTTAATTAACTGTGCACAGATGGAAAAAGTCGAAATTGCTTCACTTGAGTTGTTCTGCTAGTTTTAAAATGAGATGGCAGATGGAGGACAAGGCAGAAAGGGCTCAGCTCAGAGGTAGGAGACAAGTTTTCAAGCTGTCACCGAAACGTCAACAAATGCTCCATCTGTTTATGAGGAGTACCAGGCAGAGACGTTCTCAAGTGCCATCCACAGACAGGAGTTCAAAGAATTCTAAACAATTAGCAGGGAAGCAAAAGTTCCATTTCTAGTCAGCTATTTACTGCGATCAGCTGACATCAGATTCCAAAGCATCAGATTCCGTGCACAGCGTGTGATGATATCCTTAGTGTGATAGCAAGGAAGAAGACTCCCACGGACCCAGAGATCAGGCTGATTGCCAGGGAACACACTCCCTAAGGCCTGGATCACCAGCCTTAGAGGAAGGAGAGATGCTGCTGGAGGTCCAGATGTGAGTCAGTTTGCTGAAAAGCATATACAGTCCCTGAGGAGACTGATGGTAAAGTGCCTCAGATGAAAAGGCCCCTCAGTTGAGGGTCCTGTGACCAGGGCCATACCTAGGAGGGCATGGGGCCTAGGGCAATTCCCCTCAATGCTTCAGGCCCTAGGCCATGGCAACACCCCCCACAGGCTCCACCCCCTCTCCACCTCACTCCACTCTTGCTGCACACCTGCCTAAGCCCTGCACCTTCCTGCCCCCTCTCCCAAGCAACATGAGCTGGGGATTACGAGGTCTGGCATGGGGCATCAGCCAGTCATTGCCTGCCCCCTGCCCTGCCCCACATTCACTGTGGTGGCCGGAGCTGGAGTGACCTTATAGCCTGCTCTGCTCTGCCCCACTGCCCTCTCTCAGCCTACTGCACCACACATCTCCGCAGCAGTGGAAAGTGGAGTGCCTTAGGGCTGGGGCTCTCTGCTTCCTGCTACCACAGTGAAGCTGAGCGCAGCAGGCTGGGAGAGGGTGATGGAGTAGCGAAGTGGGCTGACATGCCACTCTGGATCCTGCCACCACAATGAGTGCAGGAGAGGGAGTAACTGAAGTTGCAGAAGGAAACTAGCAGTGGGAGAAAGAAAGAGAACTAATTCCAGTTCTGCCCATAGAAATGGAACTCTCACAGCTGCCAAACACACATTGTGTTATCAGAACATAGCCCCTTGCTGATGAGACATGGGGAGACAATGCTGTTGTCAGCAGCCTTTTACCATTTAATGAATTCATAGTTGCTGGGAATTGGGTAATATCCCTTTAAATAAGTTAGACATCTTGAAGTGGGCCTCCTGGCCCTCTATTGCAGAAGCCACCAGATCCTAATTGAGCAATACTGCATGTCTTGCAAGTTTGTGTATCTTATACAGTTATTTAGAACCCAATTGTTTTCAGGTTGGCACCTTCAATTTTCTGTGTGTGTGTGTGGAGCAGAGACTCAAACTAACATCGTCCTACCTCACCAGCAGGGTAGGACGTCTAAATCTATTGCTAACAACAACATTTTTGTTATTCATTACTATGTGTTTCAGTGCTACAGAAGGCCCTAGCCCACATCCTGCAGCTTTACAAAATGGGGATTCCTACCTTGAAAACAGACCGAGCCAAAACTCATGATGTTCACACCACTGAATTTTAGGAAAGTTTGGATTTTGGACCCAGATTCCTTCTGTGGTATTGTGGTAACATCATGTGTCCTCTGTTGTTGATCGGGATCTCACTGTGCTGACTTTCTGTAGACAGAAAAAACAGTCAGTCCTTTTCCCTAAGATCATGCTCACTTCTATAATGGGCAGGACTTTTGCATCCAAATACATCAAGCTCTTTAGATTTGAGCCCTGAGGGTGTGTCTAGACTACAGGGTTTTTAAAAAAAAAGTAGCATTTTTTTTAGAAAACTGCACCTGCATCTAGACTGCAGCCATGTTCTTTCAAAAGTAAATCAAGAGAATGTGGCAGCTTTTTCGATTGTGGTAAACCTGATTTTACGAGGAATAACGCCTTTCTTCGAAAGTGCTCTTCCAAAAAAAGGCACTATTGAATGCAAACTGTGCTTTTTCGAAAGAGAGCATTTAGACTGTCTTTCAAAAAAGCGGCTCACTTTTTCAGAAAATCTGCCTGTAGTCTAGACGCTCTCTTTCAAAAGAGGCTTGTAGTCTAAACATAGCCTGAGTGTCAGGTCTCTGCCAAAACCAGAACCAAACCAAACCTATTAATTTTTAGAATGAGCATAGACTTATTTGAATGTCCCCAATGATCTTTTACTGATCAGGATGGCTATTTTGGATGTCTTTCACAAACATGCCTTCAGACAATATCCCATTACGTGCCCTGTGGACCCACCTGTATCAATTGTGTGCAATAAAATTACAGCCACTTGGGTTTCTGTTTCATTTTCATAGATTTAGGCTATGGCTACTCTGTAGCCTTTTTCTGGAAAAAGCTTATGCAAGTGAAATGTGGCATGGAATATTGCCATGCTTCATTTGCATAATTAATTAGCAGCCGCTTTTGTGCAAGAGGCTTTTGCGCAAAAAGGAGCTGTGTTCTTTTCAGGAAGAATGGCTCTTGTGCAAGAGGGGTTTTTGTTCAAAAAGAAGCCGTCTACACAGCTCCTTTTTGCACAAAACTCTCTTCAGCAAAAGTGGCTGCTAATTAATTATGCAAATGAAGTGTAGTGATATTCTACGCCGCGCTTCATTTGCATAAGCTTTTCCAAAAGAAGGCTACAGTGTAGCCATAGCCTTAGAGGTTCCAAGTCCAGAGGGGATCATTGTGATACAACACAGTCTGGAGAACTGCGCCAAAATAATTCCTAGCGCAGATCTTCTAGAATTTGGAAAGGACATATGCAAGTTAGCTCTCAATTCTTTCTCCACCATAAGTGTCTACAACTTCTACCTCCCCTGGCCCATGGTAGTAAAACTCAAGGGGTTTCAGCTTTATTGTTTTAGTATCAAAGTGAAAATTGATGCTACATATTGCTCCTTTCACAGTTGCTGTCTGATGGCTAAAAGCAGCCATTGGAAGGCAAGGACCACCAGATTCATAACTTAAAGCAAGGTCAGGGTTTGGCTGTGCCAGGAAAATGAGATGTGCCTAGAATGGGATTGCTTCTCATAAAACCATACAGAAAAGAGACAGAATCACCAGCCAGCTCCAGATGAAAGGAGCTGGTGGGGGTGCACCCTCCCCCCCACCCCCATCTGGGACTGTACCAGCCCCAAGCTTCTTTAGGGAGTATGGGCAGGGCTCAGTCCCCTTCTCTCTTCCCCCCGCCCCCGGTTATGACGGGAACATTGGTGACTATTCCCTTTTGTCAAGGAGCAAGGGAAAAGTGCACAGTTTGCTGCAATCCTCACTCTGCCTGGGGTGCACAGGGGCAGGCGAACTGGCCCATGCAGGGGACATGCACTCCTACCCAAATGGGATATTCCTGGAATGGGATTGCTTCTCATAAAACTGAACAGAAAAGAGACAGAATCGCCAAATCAAGTCCAATCCTCAAAATGGACATAATGGAGCAATTTTTGAAAAAGAGCTTAGGGCAGGCTCAGGGAGGGGGTTCAGAGTGCCACCTCTGCTTGCCAGCCTCAACACAGGACTGGCACAACAGCTCCATTTTGGGCCGGTGGGGAACTATGCCTCCCCCCAGCTGTGGCAGCTTTCTGCTACGGTCCTGGGAGCTAGTACCTCCCTCCCTCCCCCAGCCATGGCAGCTCTGACCTGGGCCTGGGGGAGGGGGTGCCTCCCTCACACTGTGAGCCATGTCTGCTCCATGCTAGGGCCAGAAAAATGAATGCCTCCTCCCCAGCCATGGCACCCAACCCAGCTGCAGCAGCAATGGAGCGGTGCTTTTCACCTGGCCCCAAGCTGCTGTGGTGAGAGAGTGCTGGAGTAGTCCTTTCTCCCAAAGGTAGCCTGCATACTTAACCCCTCATCCACAGACCCACCCCAAAACAATGATTTAAATGAAGAAAACCAAAACTTATTTGAGTTAAAGACTTGGGCAATACCAGGTAAATCTTCTGGTTTTCCTATATACTTTAGAATAGTGTGCATTTCTGTCTGGCTGTCCATCTGTGAGTCCATTTGTACAAGAGCTCCTCCTAAATGGTAAAACCTAGGACCACCAAATTTGGTATGCAGATTCCTCTTACAATAACTTAAAGAATGGTAAAGATTCAGTTTTGCCAGGACAAATGGATGTGCCTGGAATTTGAATGTTCCTCATAAAATGGAAAAGGAGAGGTCTCGTGGCAGGGACAGTTAGGCTACATCTAGACTACATGGCTCCATCGCCGGAGCCATGTAGTCTAGATGTAGCCTTATACTGTAGAATGATCACAGAGATGGGGCCAGCAAGGGGCCAAAGATGGGAAGCAGGACAGTTATAACCCCATTGAGCCAGCAAAGGGCAGGGGGAGAGAAAGGAACAGCTATCAAATCTATATTTCAGAAAGTTTGTTTGTGCGTGTGTCTGTCTGTGTGTCTGTCTGTCCCATACCAGGGGACATACCCCCCTCTGCCAGCTGTGCCTGCTGCAGCTGCAGTGGCCACAGAGGCATTTCTCAACTGGCTCCAAGCTGCTGTGGTGAGACAGGCCTGAGGTAACCCTTTCTCCTTGGGGAAGCTTGCATACTGAATCCCTCATCCCCATCCTCACCACAGAACAATGATTTAATTGAAGAAAAACAAAACATATTTGAGTTAAGGACCTGAGCAACCCCAGGTAAATCTTCAGTAAATAAATAATTTAAAGTCTCTCAACAGACTGTGAAAATACATGAACCCAAAGGGAAGCATTAACATTTTGATTTTACCATCAGCTTCACTTTGTGTGCCATATGTTTGTCCCTCCAACTGCCAACAGCCTATCAAACAATATTCAGGCTGCAGAGCTAAGGTCTGCTAGGAATAAACAGGATGTTGAAGTACAGAGTCTTGTCTAAAGCAGACCACTGTCCGTGGCAGTAGACTACTATAGAAGTCTACCGGGGAGGGTCTCATATGTGTGGCAATCCTCATCATAGAGGGGCAGCTAAGAGATTTTCATTAGGCTGCTGCCCAGAAAACTTAAAAAGCTCAAGCCTCACTAACCTTTTCTGCAAGACAGTGAGTAGCAGAAGCTAATCTCTAGATCCATGCTCTCTTCCTGGGATTTTCCCACTCCCAAAAGTTCCTTTCTGAGCTCCACATCTTCCAAAGTCACAGATCAGGGTAATTACAGCCTGTCAAACACATTCCTCATTCTGTTTCAATTGGGTAGAATGTTCTGGTTAATTTTTTGTTCTAAAATTTTGTGCAGCATTGCTGTGCACCTCCCCAGAAATGACTTCAGTTTAGAAACACATTAATCATTTCCTGACTACAAACATACAGGTTGGACCTCCCTGGTCTGACATTGTTGGGACTTGACCAGTTCCGAATGAAAGAATTTGCTGGACCAGGGCAGGTCTCCTGCCACCGGCCCCCAAGCTCATCATCTGCTGCTGGCAGGCTGCCTCACCAGGAAATCCTGCCTCGCCCTCCCCCTGCAACCTGGCTGGGCTGCTTGCACAATTACTGTTGGCTCCCTGGGCAGCACAGGCTCCAGCTCCTGCCATAGGGCTCCAGTCCTGTGCAGCTGGGAGCAGCCACAGGGCTGGGATTCCGGTCCTGGCCCCTCGCTGCCCCAGCCCCAGTTCTGCATAGCTGGGGGAAGCTACAGAGCTCCAGCCCCAGCCCAGTGCAGCCCCAGTCCCGTGCAGCTAGGGGAAGCCATGGAGCATGAGCTCCTTGGGGTTGCCATATTGCTATGGGGATTCTGGCCCCATGCTGCCCCAGGGCTCTGGCCTCAGCCCCACACTCCCAGGGGCTACTGGAGGCTGCTGTGAGGCTACGGCCCCAGTCCTATGCAGTCCCCAGCCAGGTTGCTGACACTGATGCCCCACCTAGCTGTCCCTTCAGCTGACCCCTAGGTTCCCAGGCTCTCTGGTACAGGAGCATCTGTGGAGTTGCCACACCACGAATGTTACTGGATGAAAGAGTGCTGGATTTTGGAGGTACAGCCTGTACTTGCAAAGTACTTTGGGATTCCCTAGGAAAAAGGCCCACCAGCTCGGGCAGGTCCAGGTTTTTCTGCCCCTTGTGCTTCCCAGACAGAGTGAGGAATGCAGCAAACTGTGCACTTTCTCCTTGCTCCCTGATGAAGGGGAACAGCCAGAAATTTTCCTATATGTTCCTGCAGCCCCCTTCCTTCCTAAAAGGCATGTCTATGTGTGTGTGTGTATTCGTGTATGTGGCTTGGGTCTGGTGATAGGGGGTAATCCTGCCTCTTTTCTGTATGATTTTATGCATCCCCATATGCATCAGTAGGGGTAGGGGGAGCTTCAGTCCACTCCTCCTTCTCCCTGCACAATCAAACACTTACCTTTCTTTAAGTTATAAGAGGAAGCTGCATACCAAATTTGGTAGTCCTGGCTCTTACTGTTAGGAGGAGTTCTTGAACAGATGGATGGATGGACAGACTCACTCACTCGGTCACAGACAAACTAATTCTCTCAAATATATCGATATCAATATCTATATCTATATCTATATCTATATCTATATTTGGGGCCATACAAGTGAGAGGAAAACCTCCCCCTCCCCCCCAAAAAACCCCTCACGGATGTGGCTCCCACTCACTTCCCTGGTGCTCCAGCCCCACAGTGAGAGAGGCAGGGAGGACCAAGCTTCAGGGCTTCCCACAAGCCAGATTATCTCTTTTGGGGTCCCACAGTTAGGAGATTTTGTGACCCTCCCCCCCCACCAGGCTCTGGGGTGTAGAGAAGCCTGGACAGCCCTCCTGTGACCAGAACAACAATGTATTGCTGGGCCTCGTCCTGGCCTTGTCCAAAGTATGGATCTCTAACAAAGCAAACCCTAGGTCTGTCTCAAGTCTGGAGCATGTACATACACAGACCAGGCCAAAAGGCGGGGTGTGTGTGGGGGGGAGCTTTGAGAGTCAGGAGTGCTTGCACAATCATGCATAAATTGTACAGTACTCCAAGACCAGGCAAAGAAGACCAGAAACAATCTGTTACTAGTATATCCCATTTTGATAAGAGAAGAATTCCAGAGACAGACAAAAAACTGTTAATTAAGAACTTTTGCAATATTTTGGCACAGTAAAATGTATCTTAAATATTGGTAGAATAGGTATCTTACGCAAAACATAATTAAGTGGTAGATATTACTAGAACAATCAAGTCAAATATAAATATAGAGGTAGAAAATCTAATCAGTGGGAGGAACTGGGTAAGATGTCCTCACTACCTGACTCACTGCAACAAGAAGGTGAACCAGTTCCCACCACCCGATGCATTGTGGACTCTCTGCACATAGGGAAAGAAAGAGGCCTCGACCTCCCATCTGACAATCGTAAGGGTAATAGCATTGGAACTGTGTGTGTGATTTATAGAAATAAGTACACGTACATTTATATTCTTAAAATCAAGAATCTTGTGTATTTTTCTAGATGTAGCTGTTATTTTATTGTCTGTGCTAATTATCCCATGCATTGGAATAGATCTGTGTAACCTTGCATTGCTCTCTTTTACTATTCTGTGCACAATAAAATTTAAAAGAGTTTATCTGAGGTATTTTATTGGCTCCTCTTGTATCTAAAAATCAAACCACATGACATGGGGTGAGGCCAAAATGAGGGGTTCAGTGTGTGGGAGGGGGTTGTCAGAGAGTGCAATAGGGATGAGTGATAGTCTTGTTGGGAGTTAGGATGCTGGTGCAGGCTGGGAGTGGAGGTCTGGCTTGGAGGGAGGTACAGGAGTGGGCTGAGGGTGGGGTGTCTGGAAAGGTGGGAGGGTGCAGGAGAGGACTGGGGCTAGGAGAGCTGGGGGACAAGGAGGCACAGGAGAGGGATGGGGATGCAGGGGTTGGCCATGAGGGGAGTTGGCAGGACTGCTTACCTAGTTCTGCACTCCCTGCTGCTTCCCGCTGCTCCCGTTGGCCAAAATCTGGCCAACGGGAGCAGTGGGGAAACCCTCCCATGAGCAATTTCCAGCACCGCATTCCCCCAGCCTGGGGGAGGGTTAGCATCAGCGCTGCGCTTCTTCCTAACATACCAGATCTGGCCTGCAAGGCTCAGGACTCCCCACTCCTGCATAGATACTGTTTTTGAATGAAAAGGTGTTGATGCAGCTATTGAAAGGCTTTTTTGTTGGCAGGGTTATTGTGCTTGTTTATTGGTTATTTTTTAAAAAAATCATTGCTGCATGATGATTGGATGCTTTGTGCATGCAGCGGTGTTTTAGCAAATCAGAATGCTGACTTGCACACTGTCAGTGGGGGCAAGTAGTGAGTAACTAAGTGCTTCTGGAAATGGTAGTGGAGTAAAAAGTACAATATTTTCTAAAAAAACCTACTTGAGTAAAAGTCGAAGTATCACAAAAATAAACTACTCGAGTAAAGTACAAATACCAAAAACAATGTACTTGAGTAGTGTAACTAAGCATTTCTACTTAGTTACTTTCCAATTCTGTCTATAGCTATATCAAAGATAATGTTTTTTGGTATCTTATAGTTAAACTACAAGTTATAAGTCTTGATGGAGAAATCACGGGGTGAAAGCCTATGGCCTGGTGATGCAGGAAGTCAGTTTAGGATGATCCCTTTTGGCCTTACAGTCTATGAAGTGTTATTGACAGGGCTCGACAAATAGTGTAATCTACTCACTCATAGCGAGTAGATTACACCCTGGAAGAGCCGGCGCGGAGCGATCTGCGCATGCACAGAATGATCTGCACATGCACAGAGCACAGAACCGTGCAGCTGGTGAGCGGGGCTCACCACTGCTCAGTGAGCCCTGGTTATTTAGATGCTGAGATATGCCCCCACAGGGACAGGCCAGTCCCATGGGCAGTGAGGGAAAAAGTGATTTGAAGACACCTTTGTGCCCTGTGCTTATCTGGGAGCTTAAAGCAATCCCTGGTGCAAATCAGAGAAGCTCTATGGCTTCTCTAATTTATAGCAGGTTCCTCAGTACTTCTTCTGAACTACTGTGCAGTTCAGATGAGCCAGAATCCCATAGGGTATGTCTACACTGCAAAGTTAATTTGAAATAACAGCTGTTATTTCGAATTAACTTCAATAGCATCTATACATGCAGATTAACTTCAATAGCATCTATACATGCAGATTAATTTGAATTTGGTAAACCTCATTCTACAAGGAATAACGCCAAATTTGAAATAGCTATTTCGAAATAAATGCTGTGTAGACACATAATTCGAATTAGCTGGCCTCCAGCCCTTCCCAGTTTCCCCTGGTGGCCACTCTGGGCCAAACCAGGGAAACTCCTCTCCTCTCCCCGAGCCCCAGAGCCTTTAAAGGGGTAGACTCTGGCCAGACAGCATGTGCCAGAGCCAGACCTGCCAGCAGTCTCTGCTCCTGACCCAGTGGCCCCATAATGAGCCAGGCAGCCAGTGCCAGCCAGCCAGCCATCCCCCGCCCAGTCCCCCAGCACCCAGGGCCCAGCCAGGGGCTGTAGGTGGCACACGCCCGCCTGGACTGGTGCGGAGATCATGGACCTCATTGAGGTTTGGGGGAAGGCCCCCAATGTCCATGATCTCCGCACCAGGAGGAGGAAGGCGACTGTCTATGGCCCCATAGCAGCCACCATGGCCCAAAAAGGCCACAGGCACACCTAGGAGCAGGTGCGCCTGAAAATTAAAGAGCTGCGGCAGGGGTTCGCCAGGGCCACCAGGGGCGGTGCCGCAGCAGAGGCTGACACCTGCCCCTACTTCCCCGCCCTCGACCTCATTCTGGGGGGCAGGATGGTCCGCGCCACCTTAGGGGGCAGCGAGCCGGGACCAGAGGGCCCTGACCCAGGCATGGCAGAGGAGCCAGCATGGAGGGTGCCACGCCATCAGGATCCCTGAGCTGTCCCAGCACCGGAGTCAGCAGGGTCATCAGGGGAGCCCACACCAGGTAAGTGCCATCACTGTCCTCTACCCAAGGTTGGTGGGGGGGAGACCAGGGACCGCATGCGTGAGCCATGCCTCCCACAGATCATGCAGCCACCTGTGCACATGTGGGCACATGCTGTGCCACCCTTGGGCAGGTGGCTCCAGCTGCGTGTCACACAGGGGCCGTGGTCTAATAGCCACACGCGTGTGTGAAGAGACCTGGCGTGTTCCCGATCCTGGGGCAGGACCCAGCAGGACGCCCTCCCTTCATACACCCCCTCTACACAGAGGCAGGGGACATCTCCTCCCTTCCTCGGCTGCACAGGGGCATGGGTGCGGTCTTGGGACAGCTCCCACTCCCGGGGAGAGCCAGACATCCCAATCATGGCCTCTGTGCAAGCACGTCGGCTCTGATGGTGCAGGGCATGGTCATCCTCATCTCACAGGGGGCACTGGGCATCATCCACTGAGTCCCCAGGGAGAACTGGCCACTCCCCTTCTTTCTCCACAGCCGCACCAGCTGCACATGCAGGGTGCGCCACCCCGCCTGGAACATGCTCCTGCACCCGAGGACTCCTCCGGACCACCAGCACATGGCAGGGGTACCGGGACTAGCACCTGGGGGCCCTGTGAACCCTGCACCACACCATCCAGGCCTGGGTGCAGGAGGACCTGAAGCTCCACCAGGAGCAGCTTGCCCAGGACC
>JANRFK010000975.1:7814336-7824664 GCA_030068395.1 Apalone spinifera | reverse complement strand
TTTCTGTGTATAGATGTGTTATTTCGAATTAGCTTAACTCGGATTAACGCTGTAGTGTAGACATACACATACTGGTGTGCACTACCGACAGAATCACTTCCTTTACCAGCATCACCTTCTGGATCTTACACTGAGATGACACACTCCCTGAGGAATCAATCTGCAGTGCATGACCCTGTTAGAAGCTGCTCAGTGAGACTTTCTCAAAGCAGACAAAGTCCCCAGGATCTATTGCTATGCTGGCTGGTCTGTACATCACATAAAGAGGGATCCATTAGCTGCTATATTGCTTGGTTATAATTTTCTTCTATTCTGTGTGAGCACAGACTAGTTTATTTTAAAAATATATATTTCCTTTAACTTTTTTGAAAACAGGTGTTTAAATCATCCCAGTGAATAATAAGCATGTGCACCAAGCCAATTTAAAGCCATTTTCATTTAAGCCCCCAGTATCAACCTCAAATATACTTTTCCCTTTATCTGTGGCATGGCCTGTTGTGAACAGCACCTTAAATAGAAACTGCTGGGCTGGCTAAATGCTGCCTTTCAGCTATTACAATAAATATATGACAGTGAAGAAAATAAGAAAAGAGGCAGGCGGGGACAGATCTTCCTTGTCATATGTTAGAGATTTGGCACTGAGAGTTTTGTCAGTCCATTAGCTGCTGTTAATTTCCTTGTTCTTCATGGCAAAGGTGGCCATAATTGACGGAGATGCTGGAAATATCACATAAATGGAAGTGATTCACACTTGGAACTGTCAGTGTAATACAAACCCATTTTGAAATCATCCCTTTCACCCAAGAAAAATCATCAGGCCCTGCTCTACTGTTATTTTCTTCCATAAAAAACTGTGACCCACCAGCATCAGAGGAGAGCACGGATCTGTCCATCTCTGAAGACTGATCACAATTTGAAAAGGATGTCAAATCTGATGGCCCATAATCAGTGCAGATACAACAGAGCTTTTTATTTTATATTTTTTTTAGTGAAACTTGGCAGACTGGGCAGAAGCCAGGGAAACAGACAGAGATAAATACAAAATGAGAATAAAATTTCAGTCATTATTGATGTCATTATAGCTTGAGTGTAGTGGGGGAAATAATAAATATAAGGGCCATTTCAGCTGAAAGAAAAAGCCTTAGCAGTCTCAGGGAGAATGGTACACCAACATTCCACTGTCACAGGCCCATTGTGTAGGAAGATTTGGACCCTACTGGGGAGGAAACAATTTTTTACTTAAGAGGAGGACAAACATCAGAAAAATCTCAGTTTGGAGATGTATTCAGAAGTCAGCTTTCATATCTGAATTATCTGGAACCCACAAAATGGGGCTGCTTCCCTCCACCGCAGACCAGGACCTTTTATAAGATGCCTGGCATTGCAGTCCTAGCAAGATACAGTGTGAAAGAAATGTAGGGAAAAATTCTCAGCTGGTATAAATTGGCATTGCTCCAGCGAAGTCAATGGAACAATGCTAATTTACACCAGCTAAGGATTTGGATCACTAAGTCCTGGTATTGTGCTCTCTAGCTTCCTGTCCAGAACTTGAACCAATCAAATTTCACACCCAGAAACTGTTACCATTTTCTACATTGAGCCTTGTGCATGAAGGTCTGCAGTAGCCATGCATGGGGTACACTAAAATAAGGCTCACTGTTACATACATCAGTACTGAATTTTAAAGCCATCAGCAATCACTCTAATCTTCCTGAACTGCCTGAGGCTAGGTCTACTCTACAGCTTTTTTTGATTTTTTTTTTTCAGAAGAGGCTTTTCCGAAATTTGGCTCATCTACACTGGGACAAATTTCAGAAAATCCCCTTCTTTCAGAAGATCCCTTTTTCCTCATGGAATGAGGAAGACAGGGCTTTCAAAAGAGCACGTTTGCACTTCCACACAAAAAAAAGCGGAACAGCAAATGCATTCCCTGGACACCCCAACAGTGTAGACGTACCCTAAGTAAGCACTGAAATGAGCAACTTCAGTGAAGTTCTCAAATACCAAGAGGAATTAATCTTGTCAAGCGTGCACACTACTGCTTGACTCAGGTCTTGTCTCTACTACACAGTAAATCAATGCTGTGATGATTGATCCAGTGGCTGTTGATTTGTTGCACCTGTGGTAGAGATGATAAATCAATCTCCAAGTACTCTCCCATGAACGCTGGTACTCCAGCAAGATGAGAAGAGTAGCCATTGTTGATGAGAGAGCTGTCCTTCCCTCCCCCAACTTTATAACATGGAAGACACCATGGTGAGTATGTCAAATTCATCTATGCTATTTGCTCTTATCTATGCTCATGTAGCTCGATGGTGCTGGTAAGTGTAGACAAGGCTTCAGCGTGGGCTAGTGGTGGGAATGAGAGGCTGGGCTCTTTGGGGGCAGACCTGCCACTCTCTCTCAATTTTCCCTGGTTGGTTTTCCTGGAAACAAAGAAAGACTATGGCTACATTGTAATCTTCTCCTGGAAAAGCTTATGCAAATGAAGCGTGGCGTTGAATATCACCGCAATTCATTTGCATAATTAATTAGCACCTGCTTTTGTGCAAAAAGGAGCTATGTAGATGGCTCCTTTTTGCGCAAAAACTCTCTCTTGTGCAAGAGCCGTTCTTCCTGAAAAAATGAGGAGGAACGGCTCTTGTGCAAGAGGGGGGTTTTGTGCAAAAAGGAGCCCTCTACACAGCTCCTTTTTGCGCAAAAGCCTCTTGCACAAAAGCGGCTGCTAATTAATTATGCAAATGAAGCACAATGCTATTCCACACCGTGCTTCATTTGCATAAGCTTTTCCAGAAGAAGATTACAGTGTAGGCGTAGCCAAAGAGGTGTTGAATGGAAGATATGAAGGAAAAACAGAACAGTAGGCTTGGTTGTTGGAGGCAGCTGTTGCCTTCTTAAAGAGTGGGACAGTACAGTTATCTGTTGACTTCTGATTCTAAAGTACTCATTGTCAGAGTAACAAAATCAATTCACAAGAAAAGTAGATTTTCAGAGTGAGGTCCTGAAGAGAATTTCAGTGAATCTTCTGCTCTTCCACCTTCTTTTCTAGAAGGGACTCTGCTTAGTATATAAGTGGATGGTCTTTGTCATTAGCATGCTTTGTCAAAGAGGTAGATTCTGATCAGGCCCTGGGCTAGTTTAACACCCTCTAGAACAGGGGCAGGCAAGATATGGCCCACAGGCCGGATTCGGTCTGCCAAACCTTTTGATCCAGCTTGCACCTGCTCCTGCGGCAGGGAGCAGCACTGATCAAAGTAGATAGCTACTCCCTGTGGCTCTCTGTGCTGCACACTTCCCCCACACCTCTGCAAAATCTCTCAGTGCCGATTATTAAAAATCAAAACTCCCCGAACATCTATCTATTACCCCTAAATGGATGGCTTGGTAGAGCTTTTTAACAGGACCCTGAAGGCTATGCTCCGTAAGTTTGTCCTGATGGATGTGCGTCATTGGGACCAGCTTCTTCTGTCCTTCATGTTTGTGGTCTGGGAGGTCCTCCAGGCCTACACAGGGTTTTCACCTTTTGAACTGTTGTATGGGAGGCAACCCCGAGGGGTTTTGGACCTAATTCAAGAGATGTGGGAGGAACAACCCTCCCAAGCTAATAACATAATAAAGTATGTACTAAATCTCTGAGAGATTCTCGAAGCCTTGGGCACATTTGCTTGAGAGGACCTCCTACATGCCCAAGAAACCCAAGAGACAACTTACAACAAACAGGAAGGCTCTGTGAGTTCCAGTAGGATCAGATCCTACTGCTGTTACCCAGTTTGGACTTGAAACTCTTACCTGCTGGCAGAGACCTTATGAAGTGGTTTGGTGAATGGACCCTGTAAACTATGAGCTACACCAGCCAGACAAATGAAAAGTCTGGTACATTTATCATGTAAACTTCTTAAAATCCTGGAGAGTCCAGCTGGACCTGGAACTGGGCCCATAGGCAATAGATGAGTCCAAACCCAGAGAGGTCCAGATTGGATCCAGCCTCACCCCTGAACAAAAGCACCAGGCACAGCAACTGGTTGCTACCTTCTTATCCATCTTTTTAACTAAACCAGGCCAAACTCACCTGGCAGTCCATCACAGCCAGATGGAACCAGTAGTTAAGGTCTGGGAGAACCCCCAACCTATTCCCCAGAAACTGGAGAGAAGTTGTAAAGCAAGAACTCCAGTCAATGGTGGCTTTGGGGGTAATTGAGAAGTCCTTCCATGACTAGAAGATCTCGATAGTCCTACTCTCCAAACCTGATGGTAGCATCCGATTTTGCATTGACATCCAGAAGGTGAATGCTGTGTCCAAATTTGGAGAAGCAGAATATATTACCACTCTGGACTTAATAAAAGGATACTAGCAGATCCCCCTCACGCCAGAATCCAAGGAAAAGATGGCATTCTCCACCACTTTGGCCTTTTCCAGTTCCAAAGTATGCCCTTTCAGGCTTCCACAACACTCCAGCCACACTCCAGTGGCTAATGGACCGTGTTTTATGCCCCCATAGCCAGTACATAGATGGTGATCCATAGCCACAACTGAAAGACCCACTTACAATACATGGTGGCAGTGCTACAGTCACTCAAGGAGGCTGGCCTGACAGTAAACCCTGTGAAGTGCCACCTTGGGAGGGATAAGACCATCTATCTGGGCTACACTTTGGGGAAAGGCATTGTCCACCCCCTCGTGGGAAAGGTCCAAGCTCTCCCGTGATGTGCCCCTCTATCATAAAAAACACCAAGTATGCCAGATTTTAGGGTTAGCTGGTTACTATCTCCACTTCATCATGGAGTTCTCCTCCACTGTGGCCCCTCTCACTGACCTCCTCAAAAACTTGAGTCCAAACTGGTATCCAGTGGACAAAGGCCTGTGAGAAAGCTTTCCAAGCCCTAAAGACCCAGCTCTGTCAAGAACCTGTCTTGTACAGCCCCAACTTTTCAAAGGATGTGGGCCTAAGAGCCATTCTCTCCCAGGTTATGGGATGCAACGAACACCTAAGCCTCTACATTAGTAGGAAGTTGTTTCCCAGGGAGAAGGCCTACTCCATAATCGAAAAGGAGGCGCTAGTGGTGAAATAGGCAACGGACTCACTCCGCTGTTACCTACTGGACAGACACTTTACCCTCATCACAGACAACACCCCTGTTCACTGGCTACATGCAATGAAGGACACAAACCCCAGTATCATGTGGTGGTACCTCTCCCTCTAACCTTTCTCCTTCTGGATCCAACACTGGGACAAGAGGGCCCATGTAAATGCAGGCTTTTTCTCTAGGGAGGGTGGAGCACAGATGAAGGGGGAGCTACCCCCAATTGAGGTAATGGGGGGGGGGGAGGTAGGTTAACCAGTCATTGTCTTTATTCAAGCCCAGGGCAACAGTGTCAAATTTGTAGATGAATTCTAATTCTTCAGTCTCTTTCTGTAATTGGGTGATGAAATTCCTTTGTAGAAGAATGGCTACTTTTATATCCATGGCTGAGTGACCAGGAAGGTTAAACTGTTCCCCTATAGGTTTATGTGTGTTACTGTTCCTAATGTCTGATTTGTGTCCATTTATCCTTTGTCACAGAGACTGTTTGGTTTGGCCAATATACATGGCAGAGGGGCATTGCTATAACTTGATGGCATGTATCACATTAGTGGACGTGCAGTGGCATGAGCCCCTGACGTTGTGGCTTATGTGGTTAGGTCATATGATGGTGTCACTTATATAGATGTGTGGCCAAAGTTGGCAACAGGTTTTGTTGCAGTGGCAGGTTCCTAGCTGAGTATATGTGAGATATGGTGTATGATTTGCATCAGGTTGAGAGGTTGTCTGTAGAGGAGGACTGGCCTGTCTCCAAAGGCCTGAGAGAGTGAAGGGTTGTTTTACAGGATAAGCTGTAGATTGTCAATGATGACCAGTGGTGGAGTGACTGGAGGGGTTTTGGTAGTGACCTAGGGCAGGGAATTACAGGATTTTGGGTTGTGAGCTAAGGCAAGAGGGGATTGTAATCTAGGGCTGCAGAGTGTGGGAGTGGGTATAGGCTTAGAAGGGGGGCAGAGGGTTTGAGTTATGTGGGGTAGGAGGACAGGAGTGGGGAGGCAGAGGGTGGGTGAGAGGGAGGGGCTGGGGTGCCAGAATCACGCTCTGGCCAGGAGCTTGCCTTGCCCCCACACAGGCTGCAGAGCCTGATGGGAGAAGGGAAACAGGCAATTCCCATTGGCTAGAAACCAGCCAATGGGATTGTGGTGGGGGCAGAAGCAGCCATGAAGCCCCAACTCCCCTTCCCCACTGCTCGAAGTTTGTGAAACACAAATGTCCCGGCAGCCACTTTTCTGAGTGACATGGGAGGGGGGGGAGGCGGGGCAAGCAAGGGAGCCTCCCTGCTACCTCTGTGGGCTGGATCCAGTGGCTTGGTGAGCCGAATCCAGCCCACAGAAGGTATTTTTCCCAGGCCCAATCTACATCCTATCCAGGAAATTGTTCCCTCACACTGCCACAGGACTACTCATTGTTACAGACTAACTTTAAAAACAATGAGATCCTCTAGAAGCTCTGAAACTCTCTAGAAGCTCATTCTAAGGTTTATACCCTTTCATTAATTATGGTTTACCTGGTGCTTTACTTGATGCATTGTCCCAGAAGATGGCTTTGAGGATCAAGATTAAAGATTCCAATTCAGCAACTCACTAAAGTGCACTTAATTCCCAATTGCCTTCAATAGGATTTAGGCAGTGCTTAAGTGCTTTGCTGAATAAAGAATAAAGATGTTACAAAAACATTATAAGAACTAGCTGATTTTTTTAAACTCATGAGTTCTGAGGGATGGCAGTATCTTGGGGACTCCTTGGTCAGATGACCCCAAGATTACACAGCTGTACCGCTTGACCCAATGCGGCACAGCACATTTCAATTCAAGTAAGTCCAATATGGATGTTAGAGCACCTGTTAAAGAGTAAGCAACTTTCAACTTTAACTGTACCAAAGTTCTGCTTTGCAGCACATACTTAAGTGCTTTTGGTCAGGGCCTGATTCAGGACAGCACTTAAGCATGTGATGAACTCACTAACAATTCAGAAATTCAGTGTAATAATGGAAGTTATGTCACTAACTTCAAAGGCAGGTGGATTGCATCCCAAAGCAGGAATCTGGCCAGATTCCTGCCAGAGTTCCTGAAATAATTTAGCTAAAGTGGAATGGCAGAGGTGAGAGGGAGGCGAAGGGCAGGGGCGGATATAGGGCAGGGCGAGCGGGCCAGCCGCCACGGGCCCCGCGCTTCGAGAAGCCCCGCGTATGCTCTGTAGCACCACTGTGCATGCGCGTGGCATCACTGCGCATGTGCCATGGGAAAGGGGGACCCCGCGAAATTGGGCTGCCCTGGGCCCCGCAAAACAGTCATCTGCCCCTGGCGAAGGGAATAGAGAGAATAAGAGAGAGCGTGAGCAAGAGAGACACAGAAGCAGAGGGTAAATAAATAAATGAAAAAATGAACATTATAGGAACCTATGACAAGGGTAGGTTATTATGGTTTTGCTGTATTGCCATAACAATAAGCCACAACAGGTCCATTGGATAGAGGAAAAGCTATCTTGCAGTTATTGCCACCTCGTCCCCATTCTTTTTCTTCTAATAAGTGTTCTGCCAAGGTGCCTGTAGCTCTGGCTACACAATACAGTTGTATAGTGGCTCACAAATCATTATGTCTCTATGGTGGCCTGAGTCTAACCAAAAATGCCATGCTACGAATAATTCCACCGCTCTTCAGGATGAGAGTAAATAATGAAGCACGATTGGCACCATATTTCCTTGTGTAGTTTTGTCATTTTTCTTAGTTGTGCCAAATTATTTAGCACTTTTTCATATCTTCTTTGCAACAGTGTTTATCATCTCACACAATCTCACTGTCATGATATTGGTGGTTTGTATTATTTTCCACTCCCTCTAACAGCACATTCAGAAGTTGATGCCCAAAAAGAGTAATAGGTGACCAATGCTCACTCAAAAGATTTCTTCTCAGGATCACAATCTGCAAAGATAAGTTGAGAAATTTGTTCTCTTCTTTTTTCTTTTAAAAGTGAATTTCACTGCTCCTGAGAGGTGCCACATTGAGAGCAAGCTGACAGATGTTTTCAATTTAACCTCAGAACAGGTATAATATGGTAAGCTACACTGACTGAGTAATGTGCAGGAATAGGGTTGTATCCTTTTAAATATCTTGTGAGTCCCTCTAGTGATGCTCACATGTGCTATGTTGTAGAAGCCACTTCTTCAGATTGGTATTTGTTGTTGTTGTTGTGTAAAGAACCAAAGCCACAACAGACTGTTATAGCACATGCTTCTTTGCCTACATTGCCCCATAGTTCAGCTTTGATCAAGTAAGTCCAGCTTTGGAGTTTAGAGGGTTAGCAGGTCCCTAGATGGAAATATTGGCCTAAGGTACACAACTCCAGCTACGTGACTAGCATAGCTCAGGGGCCTCAAACTCCCAGCCCATAGGCCATCTCTGCCTGGAGTGATTGTGCAATCTGGCCCAGGACTCCTGGCAGGCTGGGAGGAGGAAGCCTGTCTGTTACCAGCACCCAAACTCCACCACTTCCTGCTGGTGCCTCCCCCACATCCCCCCCATGGCACCCCATCCCCAAGGACATGGCTTTGGAGATCACTGGGGGGCCTGGTGCTATGCAGTGGCAGCAGTCACAGACCCTGCATTCACCCGTGCTCCACTTCTGCCATGGTTCCTGCTGCCACGGAAGTGTGGGGGAGCCTGATCACTGTCACCATGCAGTGCCAGACCTCCCCCCAGTGATCCCCAAAGCCATATCCTCTGGGATGGGGTGCCATTGTGGGAAGGGATGGAGCTTGAAGGGCTGATAATGGATAGGTCCCCCGGCCAACCCAGAGTGCATCTACACTGCACTGTAGGTCAAAATAAGATACTCAATTTGAGCTACGCAAATTGAGTATCATATTTCCATGTTATTTCAGAATAACTTATTTCAAAGTTTGGCACTGTCTACACAAGCTCTTATTTTGAAATACATCTCTATTCTGAAACCTCCCTTACTCCTTGTGGAATGAGGTTTACAGGGACGTTGGAATAGCAAACCTCTTCAGAAGATGTGGAATAGCTATTTTGGGATACCAGAAGTATCCTGAAATAACGCCGCAGTTTAGACATACACTCAGAGTCTTGGGCTAGATTGCACAATCACTTCATACAGGGATGGCCTGCAGCATAGCTGGAGTCATCATATCAGATCAAGTTGCTGTGGGGCCTTCACTGCAGGAAATTGATAGAGAAATTCTTCCCTCGACTCCCCTTATGCTTTTTGTTCAGTGGAGTACCAGTCGACAAGAGTGTGATCAGTGGTTGATTGAGTGGGTCTGTAATGGGTAGGAGGAGATCTGGCCAGCACCCAGTGACTAAGGGGTTAAACTCACATAGCTAGCACCGGGGTTGGCAGGAAGCCAGGAGAACCAATAGGAATAAAGTGCTGAAATTGTATAAAGTACCTTGCCTGCTCTCTTTGTTTGAGAGTATTAAACCAGGAGTTGAGAGACACAGAATGGTTTAAATGCAGGCAGGACTAGCATGCCTTCAAGAAATTCGTGGCATGGAAGTGACCAAGAAGGCATTGTGAGTAAATAAAAGGAAAAAAAAGTGAATGTAGTTGCAATCAGGGTACTTTTCTTTTGTTTTGTGGTTTGGTTTGAACTGCTCTGTTTGAAACTATGCCTCCCCTCCCCATTTACCATCTAAGCATTGTTCCCAGAGATTTTCTCTGTGTTTTAATTTGTTTTCTTTAGTTGCTCTGTAACATCTAGCAACCAAGTATGTTTTATCAAGAATATCTTTTGTTTTGTAATCAAAATCCCTTTTTAAAGATGATGATTTGATTCTTGAGTTCCTGGAAGGTACAGGAGGTCTGTATGTCTGTGTGTATCTGCATGCCTCAGACTGAAAGGTCAGCTACCAGCGACGGCAGTTTGTTTTTCCTCTCTTCTTATTTCAAGCTCTTTTAGGGCAAAAGAGTTTGGGGTACCTGTGGGGGTGAATTCAAGTGTTCACGCTGGTTTCTAGGGATAAAAATCACTTGATGGTGGCAGCTACCCACCCACACAATCTGTGCATTTATGATTCTGGGGGAAGTTTTTGTAACCAGTACCTGTAGTGGCAAGGTATATTTAAAGTTTTTGCAGGCCCCCACCTTCTGCACTCAGAGGGCCAGAGTGGGGAACAGTCCTGACAGGGTCTTTACCAGATGCACTCAATTGACCTTAGGCTGACTGATTGCTGTAATGCCAATCTTCCAATAAGTATAGAGTCACCCTTAGGGTATGTCTACACTAGC
>JANRFK010000975.1:7722782-7734513 GCA_030068395.1 Apalone spinifera | reverse complement strand
GCCTGCCTATCTGACTTTTCAGATCTGTGTGAAGAAATCTTGGTATAAACAGCTGTTATCCTCCACCTCAGAGGTGGCTACATTACAGTATTGTTCAATTGCTCTTTACAGCTGTATTTATCTCACTGTAGTATTGGATAAAACTGCAGCATCAGCTAAGCACTTGGGACCTCACTCATCAAATTTCTCAGCACCTGACCCAAACCTTCATTTTTCCTACACTCCAGCTTCTCCCCATGTTCATGCAGAGTGCGTGTGATTCAGAGTAGGCATGCACTCCCAAGGCTGGCAGCATTTCTTCACTAATTAATAGCACTGTTATTTTTATACTTCATTGTTAAAGCCTGTGCGTCCTCTTTCAAAGTTTGGGTGTTTTTAGCAAAGAGGTTGCCATGGATACGGGCAATTCAATTACAGGAGTTCACTTGGCCGGGCAAGAACTTGTAATAAATAAACTAAATAAACAAACAGTGCAAAGTATGAGAAGAGCTGGAGAAAGAATAGAGATGAACTCGACCTGCTGTCATTCACTTGCTTTCTCTCTCGCTCCCACTCTCTTTTCTGTAGGCATAGTGAGATGGGACTCCACAAAGCTTTGCCTGAAGTGAACAAACAAATACTCAAAGCAAGCCTCCTTTCCATCCATGCTGTAAATATTTCCCACAGGAGCAGAGGAGAAAAGAATAGAGATAAAGAAAGAAGGGGAGAGCAGGAGAAGAACATGAAGTTGTCCTTGACCAGGGCCTCTTCAGTAGCGGGTTTTAAGTCTTTTTCAAAATAAGAACACTTTACTATTGAGCATTTCATGGATGAAAGTCTGCTCTTGCCAAACTTACATGTTATGAGAGAGCCAAGCAAGGAAAGGCGAATGAGGCTGTGTGTGTGTTTCTTAGATCTGTAGCTGCATCAGATACACCCACCCATGCCTGCAAAGAGAAATTGACATATCTGAAAGTATCATTTGAACTCTGAACCTTTCCTTCCTAAGACTGGTCTTTGCCATCAGGGACATTTTTTTTTCAAAATCACAAAAAAGAATTCCTTTCCATGACAAATGTTGAGGTTTTGACATTTGTTTCTGATGCTATGTGAAATGAAACAAAGATCTTTTGATTTTTTTTTCACAATATATAAAACAAAAAGGAACATCAAGACCCTAGAGTTACCACAGTTCAGGATGGTCATGGAACCGGGCTTAAGTTGCTGCTCTGACTGATTCAGACCAGGGTTTTGAACCTGGGCTCCCACACCCCACTATGGACTATTGCCTATTCTGGAGGGGGCATCTGTGCTTTGATGCAAAGTTCCACTTCGGGACAAAGAAACCTTACCCCTGAATCAGCATTTTCCAATAAAAAACATGTTGTTGAAAAAAAATTACTAATGAACTCTAAAGGGTTCCTGGTCCAATCCAGCCCTTCTATAAGCACTTCCTCCTCTCAAACCAGGGTGATCAATAAGTGGCCTAAAACATGGTTTGCCAGGGTTAGCCCCTGGCAGGACACCAAGAGCACCCTTAGCACAAAATAAACTTTGCAATTTTCAAGTGTATATCAAAATAGCTTATTTTTTAATTTGGCACTGTCTACACAGTGAAATAACTCGCTTTTCTGAAATGCTTAACCCTTGTTGAAGGAGGGTTACCGGGACATCGGAATAAGCCACCCGTTATTTCAAAATCTATTTCAAAATAACTGTCTGCTTCAATAGATGTGGAATAGCTATTTCGGAATACTTTCAGTATCCTGAAATAGCTCCATAGTGTAGACATACCCCAAATGCTTTATTGACCTGCAGGTATGGCTGCTCGCCAGTCCCATTGACCATGGTTCACAGTTATTGGCCACTTGGACTCAGGGGACGCTGCGGGATGCGGCTTTGGCTGGGCCACTGCTTTATGCAGCTCCTGTTGACCATAGTTCACCATTGTTGGCCAAAGGAAGCTGTGGTAATCAGAGGTCTGGCCAGTACCACTTCCCACCAGTGGCTAACCCTGATGATTTGCATCTGGCCCATGGGCCTTTATTGACCACCCTGTCTCAAGCAGTGATATAAGCCCAGATGGCAGAGTTTGGCTCTGGATTTGAACTTTTTCATAGCTTGGGAATATTGGGATTGAGGGTTTTGTTTTACCCAAGTTTGTGGGCTATATCAGCAAATCACGATACTATCATTTTACATGTTGAGCTGTTGTTTATATTCCAGATAGTAGAACCACCGTGCCAAATTGATCCCTGATATAACTCTGTTAACTCTACTGGAATGATGGTGGTGTTGAATTTGGTCCACTGTGTCTCAGGACAGATAATGGTCATTGCTCAATGTCATCATTGCTGCTTATCCATCTCTGAGCAATGTTCAGAGCCCAAACTTGGACCAGGACTTGGAATTGTTCCCAGTGAGTAGCAGGGAATGGAGAAGGAAGGGGACTAATCAGGAAAACAATAACACCCATTTGCATCCAGAGTGACTTACGCTATGTCTATACTGCAGTTCTTTTTTGGAAAAAGGTTTGCAAATTGCCAGATTTTCACAAGAGCCCAGCTTTCATTTAGCCCATGCTATACTAGAAAAGGGGATTTTTAAAAAACATGAGTAAACTCATGTGAAATTTCTTTCTAGCTAGAGATTATCAGGAATTTTCTCTGGAAATAATTTTGGTGGAAAATTTCAATGTTTATTATCCCTCTCTCCCCCTCCCCCCACCCCAGTTTTCTGCAGGGAAATTTGAAATTTGGTGTTAGATCAGTTTGACCTGAATCACATTTTTTTACATTATGCAGTCTCCTTTCTGATGAAGCCACATAGTGCATAGTGGGAGTCGTATGACTGCAGATGCAGCGTGCCCTCTTTGCAGCCTGCCTATCTTATTTTTGCACCTCTCTGCTAGTGTCACTGTCATAGCTGCAGCACTAAAAGCCCTGAGACACAGGAGGCTTGAGAAAGCTCAGAAAAGGTCAATATTTGGGCTGAAATCCTGAAGTTAGGCAGATACATCCAGGTATGACGATTACCCCTATTATAAGTCACATATCACCAGGACTGGCGACAGACTTTGCTAAGCCCTAGGCTATGTGAGGGAAACTTGGGTCAGGGCCTCTAAGAAGTGGCAGGGTTAGGAGCAACCTTCCCTCAGCACTGCACATCCTCCAGGCAGCCCTGTGCACTGCCTGGACCATGCTGCGCAGATCTCCAGAGGCAATTTAAAGGACCTGGAGCCCTGGGCTCCCTTAAATTGCTAGGTCCCAGAGAACTGCCCCCCTCTTCCCCATTCCCCATCAGCAGTCCTGTGTATCATTTTACATTGTAAAACATAAAACATTTTTGGTTGCTGACACTCTGGGGATCTATATACACCCTCCTGGGAGACTATGAGGCAAGTTACTTAATCAATAAGTAATCAGAAATTTCACTGGCAGCTGAAGTTTTGTAAAGATACAAGGCCAGATTGTGATTTCAAGTTACTTCACTTAACACAGGTGTCATTCCTTTTAACATGATAGAATTCTAGATTTATACTGGTATGAGTATAACTCAGGACAATACAATTATTTCATAGCTCCTGTAGTGCTAAGAGAGATTCTCTTTTTGCTAATGCAGTAGTGATATGCTTCTGAGAGCTACTCCTGCTACAAGCAGTAAGTTCTGAGTAGATGTGCTATATAGAATAGTAACAAATATGAAGTCAGTAGGTGGCCATGGATTTGTTTAATATGATTCAGTTTAACAACATCTAGACTACAGGCTTCTTTTGGAAGAAGCTTTTCCAGAAGAGATCTCCTGAAAAAACTTCTTCCAGAATAGAGTGTCCACATTGCCAAAGCGTATCGAAAAAGCGATCTGCTTTTTCAAAAGATAGAGTCCACACTGAATGGACACTATATCACATTTAAGCTGTGATTACTATGGGCGCTATCTCACATTTAAGCTGTGCTTACTATGGACTGAGTGGCCACCAGGGCACCAATGCTTTTTTTCCTCTTTCCTCTTCTTTTGAAAGAACTCCCTCTTCCCCATCCACACATGCCTTTTTCCGAAAGAGCTCTTTCAGAAAAAGGCTTCTTCCTCATAGAAAGAGGTTTACCAATGTCGGAAAAACCCCTCTGTTCTTTCGATTTTTTTTTTGAAAGAACACGATTGCAGTGTGGACGTAAATGAAGTTTTTTCAAAAAAATGGCCATTTTCCCAAAAATACTCTGTAGTGTAGATATAGCCAGTGTGTGTATGAGAAAGAGAGATCTGGATTTCCATCTTGCCTTATCAACACTCTACTCACTCTCCAGGCAGTAGAGAAAAAAAGATTCCAAACAGCTTAACGTCATAAAAGGCTAAATTCTGCTCTGAATTACATGTGTGTATAACTTATGCTGCTGTCAAAGGGGTTACTGTGGATTGACACCAGTGTAACTGAGAACAAATCTTGCCATCCCTGAGCTCCCTAAATCTGTCTCCTTTTAGGTTTATCTCATGAGCCAGATCTCTGCTTTGTGACTCTGTTCCAATCCCCTTTCTCCAGCAGGATGTTTACCTGCCTCTTGAACTAATTACTTGTTTCAGTCATCACACCCTTCCCCCGCTCTTCAACCTGGCTTTCTTTTAACTCTCTATTCTCCCTCAGCATTCAGAATGTTCTCTCTATGGTATTAAGGGAGGATTTACCTTTCAGCAGGGAAAATGATAAAGCTGTGAGAATCCTATACGGTTCTAAATGGATCTATGTAATATTTGGACTCAACTTGGCCAGCCCTAACTATACCAATACAAGGCGGATCTGGAAGTCTGACAGACTTTATTTTTCAGTGCAAAACCAACAATAAAACTATTCACAAATATGACAGACCATGGAAATAAAAGGCAACTCCCATGTCATAAACAAGGGGGCAACTCGGGATTAAGGACGGCATTTGGGAATAAGGCATTTCTTATGATTGCTTAACCTGCCTCTGCTACTGATTCCTTCTATGACTTTGGAAAAGTCACTCAAGCTCCATACTTCATTTTCCTCACATGCAAATTGGGAATGGATGTACTCAGCTGCTTTGTGTGGATGAATGGCTGTAAAGAGTCTGGAGTGATGGAAAGTGCTATATCCAAGTTTTATTAACACCAGATACAATGCTGGCCTAAAGATAGAGACTTAGATTGAGAGTGGTGATATGAGGTAAGATGGTGTGCTGGTTAAGGGATTGGCTTAGGTCTCAGGAGATATGGGGCTTATTTCCTCTCCTTGCCACAGATTTCCTATGTGACCTTGGGCAAGTTATTTAATTTCTGGGGCGCATCTGGAAAACAGATAAACAACACTGCTTTCTGTTGTGTCTATTTAGATTATAAATCCTCCCTTACTACAATGCCTAACAACAGTTCTGCCTAACCTCCTGAATCAAGCCCAAGTGTACTGAAAACTAGGTATCCATGCTGACTGCCTCTTTATGTTCCCAGCCAATAAATAGCAAGCAGTCAGCATCCAAAGAAAGGAAAAGAAAGTGCCTCTTATTTGAAGGCCATGTAAAAGTTAAAAAGATTCTGTCCATGTCTCCCAATAGAGGTGTATGTGAGTGGCCCACTTGAGAACTGGTTAGGTAAATAAATTAGAACAGAAGAGTATAAGAATTATTAGCTACAGGCATTTTATTCTATTACAATAAATTCACAAATAGATTAAGACAAAATTTAACCTTTGATTTATTTTTCTCCCCTCCTGCCCACTCCAACCACTTTATTTTTCTTGTATTTTTTTTCACCTTTACATGACAGTGTATTAACAGGGCTTAAAGATAGAAATTTGGATTTTTTTAAAATAAATTTTGCCATGGAAGGAAATGTAGAAAGACCTGTGATCACCCTCCCTTCCCCTCCTCCTCCCCCTCCCCCTCCCCCGCCCGCCAATGGATTTTTAAACCTCACTTGCACATTTCTCGCTAGTCAAATTCTGGCAGAGCTATCTCCTTTCTTTTCCTAGGTGAGCAGTAATAATGTGATGGACAGGGGGGCAAACTCATTACCATGACTGGATTCTATCATCTTGGAGCAGATGTAGGCATTTAAATATACAGTGTAAAGGACTGGCCTGTCTGGCTCCAACGGATATTTTCCAAGCTGGGAAGGAGAAAATATATATTCCCATCTCCTGAGATGCCTACATACAAAAGTAATAAATAAACAAATAAAATAAAACAGTGTTTACTGCAGTTATTACCTTTACTTTTTGTAGACCAAAGCAATCCAAGAGAATTCAAATGATGAGCTGTTGTGAATGACTCAAATGTACCTTATGGAACCCTGGGACTGGCACGGCTACAGCTACACTTCATATAACAACTTGAGAAATAATGTAGTTGTTGAAAGCATGCTGAGAAATCAAATTTCCATTGCAGAGTCTGGGGGAAAAGAAATCAGTGTGATGCTGTTTGTTCCCCAACTGCAGAGAGAGAGCTTCACAGGGAATAACATCAATTGCCCAAGCAGTGATCTTGTAAGCTTTTGAAACAAGAACTCTCTCCCCATTTTGCTCACAGAAGAAGACAGAGCTCTCTGACAAAGAACCCCTTTAAATCAGGTCAAGCTTCTTCTATGTTCCTGACTCTCAGGCTACATCTAGACTGACATGATTTTCCACAAATGCTTTTAACGGAAAAGTTTTTCCATTAAAAGCATTTGCGGAAAAGAGCATCTAGATTGGCACGGATGCTTTTGCGCAAAAGCACTTTTTGCGGAAAAGCATCCGTGCCAATCTAGACGTGGTTTTGTGCAAGAAAGCCATTTTTGCCATCGGCGCTTTTTTGCACAAAACAGTTTTTAGCTGTCTACACTGGCCCTCTTGCGCAAATACATTTGCGCAAGAGGGCTTTTTCCTGAACGGGAGCATCATAGTATTTGCGCAAGAACACTGACAATCTTACATTAAATCGTCAGTGTTCTTGTGCAGTGTAGACAGCTGGCAAGTTTTTCCGCAAAAGCAGCCGCTTGCGGAAACTTGACAGTCTAGACGCAGCCGTTGTCTTTTATTTCCTTCCTGCTAAACTCTTCTTCCAGCACAACATGCTTCTCTTTCACACACACACACCCTCCTTTGCCCATGCCACTTAGCATCTTCAGTAGCTCCAATAGATACATAATGGAGAAAAACAGTCACAGAATAATTCATTTGAAAAAATCATCAAACTTCTCAGATAAATTATTTAGCCAGGTCTGGTGCTCTAAATTGTTGTAACTTCATGGAGCTGCATTGATCTAATTGGTCTAATGGCTGATGGTCTAACAGCTGGACTGCAATTTTAGGACTCAGTCCTGCAAAGTATTGAACACTCCGGCATGCATCTAACAAAGTATTTAAGTACGTGCTTAGCTTTAAGTACATGCATATTCCTTTTACAGTACATAGACCATGCCCGTAACTAAGTTCAAGCCTGTGCTTAAATGCTTTAGACTAGAGGATAGAGCTGGCAGAGCACCCTGCAAGAAGGAGCTCTTTACAAAGAACAGCAGGCAACCAGAATGATTTCAGTTTTGGGTTTTTTTTCATATGAATCTTATGTGCCATGAAAGGGATTGAACTGATATCCCTGGAAACAGAAATGATTGATTAGTCATCTAAAGTATTAGTGGTGACAGTGCAAGCTTTTGTTGTCCCATCCCTACTAGTTTGCATCAATCTTGTCTTTGGAGCTGAGTTTATGGGTGCAATGTCATTGTATCTGAAGCATGGTACTGCGGGGGGAAGGGGAGGAGAGAGAGTAGGAAATGTGAGTTGTTTACCAGCATAGATGCACTACCATTTTGCACTTAGCCAGGTCACCTCACTTCTTTGGGCCCCTTATTTTCTAGCTGGAACATATAAACTTCCAAGATGAGCTTTTAGCTGTAAGCAAAGGGGTTCTCTATCTGCACTATATTTTAAATGGGCTCAAAAAGGCAGTTATACACATCTGCTCTCCTTGTGTGTAAATTCAAACTTGGAACAAGGTGGGGAGGAGGTGAGGGAGAGAAGGGTTATTTCCAGCTTGAGGAGGCCTCTCCCACTAGCTCTGATGGAACTAGTGCAATTAGAATAGAAGGTAGCTACAGCAGCACAGGCAGCTGCATGGGCTAGACTCCCCAAGTATACATCTGTTGAACACAGATGCGTACATACTCAGGGAATCCAGCTGCCCGTGTAGCCATGGCTACTCTATTTTTAGCATGCTAGCCTGATCGAGGGAGTGAAAGCATGTCTCCGCAAGCTGGGGTGCAGTCTGGCAGTTGCTACATTCTTATGTATCAGTAGTGTCTGCCAATAGGCATCTTCCCGTAATCAGACTCACAGGAGAGTCCCGAGGCTGGAATATCTTTGGAAACCTCCACTGCATTGTAATTTTTGGTGCTGTCTGCTCTTTTGCTGAAGGGGTGAAGGATAGAATCATAGGGTTGGAAGAGACCTCAGGAGGTTACCAAGTCCAATCCCCTTCTAAAAGCAGGACCAATCCCAACTAAATCATCCCAGCCAGAGCTTTGTCAAGCTGGGACTTAAATACGTCTAGGGTTGGAGAGTCCACCACTTCCCAGTGATACTAATACCAAAGTCTATCTTGTCATAGAATCATAGAAACATAGAATCCTAGGACTGGAAGAGATCTCAGGAGTCACTGAGTCCAGCCCCCTGCCCAAAGCAGGACAAATCCCAACTAAATCATCCCAGCCAGGGCTTTGTCAAGCCAGGATTCACCTCCCATACACTTCCAAGCAAAGACCAGGCCCCATTAACCATGCAAATGCTTGAACAAATTAACATTTGCCAAATCAAAATAAGGCACTTTAGTGTCAGTGATGCATGGTCTTTTAAATGTTGGTTCATAAGTATTTGACTGGGTGTCTAACTCACAAAAGCAATGGGTATAACTAAATACAAGGCATGTGAACACATTGTGTCATGTTTTCCTTGTTACTTATTTCATGCCACTTGAGCACTTGGGGTCTGTCCCCTGTTAAATTCTTTAAATAAACACAGAAGCCCTTCCCCCAACATGCACCTCTTTGCTGTGATGTCATTTTCACCTGGCCTCCTTATTTGTTTCTATGACATTTGCATTCTCCAAAAACAAACCTACAGCTGTATTGTCACTTTACTTTTTTCAAGAAAAAAAATTGCTGTTTGTGCAAAATGGATGCTCATTTTTTCCAGAAATGGTTAAAGAAATTCATAGGGTAGTTGGGCATTGGCAAGAGAATTCTGTGTTTAGGCAGAGATACCATCCTTGTCTCACCTTATAGTGCTGTGCTGTTGCAAGACCCTACAACAATTAGGGTGATATTAGCTATACAGTACTCTCTGAGCTGCAATGCCTAGTCACAATGGAACAATTAAAACAATTACTGTGTGTTTTATATAACAGGACAAATGGCTCACTATGTTAAAGACTTTGAAAAATCTTCTATAAAAGCTGTAATAATGCATTAATGTATTAAACCCCTTAATCTTGTCAAACTTCCAAAGTATTTCTGAAAAAAGACTGACAGGAGAACTCAATACTAACAGGAACAGCAACAGCCACTTCCCAGAGCTGCTTTTTAAAAAATACCATTAACAGCCTTTGATATTAGAGCTCACTTCACTTTCAGTTTCATAGCATTCTGAGCTCTGATTTAGGAGATGGCAAAAAGCATTTTGCAAGACTGTTATTGTCTTCTGGAGACTCCCACATGTTTTCTTTGGTTCATGGCTCTTGAAAGGCATCTATGGGCAGGTATACATTGTCACAGTGCTATGGAAGTTGCTGGAGCTGTGCTGTTTCACACCTGTTGATTTTTGGCCCACACTTTGCATGAGAGATAAGGTACAAAATAGATGGTGCTGGACTTTCAGATGTACCCAAACTGTAGACTTTGGATCAGTCATTGAATCTTCAAAGAACAGCAGGGTTCCACATGGGTTGCTCCTGTTCAAACACCTTCCTAATTTTGTGCCAGTCCATGCTAGTTAAATCATAGTATCATAGAATCCCAGGGTTGGAAGAGACCTCAGGAGATCATTGAGTCCAACCCCCCGGACCGCCGCCCAAAGCAGGACCAAACTAAATCATCCTAGACAGGGTTTTTGTCAAGCTGAAACTTAAAAACCACTAGGGATGGAAATTCACCTCCACCCTAGGGAACCCATTCCAGTGCTTCACCACCCTCTTAGTAAAACATTTTTTCCTAATATCCAACCTAGAACTCCTTCACTGAAACTTGAGACCATTGCTCCTTGTTCTGTCACCACAAAGAACAACCTCTCTCCATCCTCTTTGGAACCTCCCTTCAGGTAGTTAAAGGCTGCTATCAAATCCCCCCTCACTCTTCTCTTCTGTAGACTAAACAAGCCTTAATCTCTCCACCTCTCCTCGTAAGTCGTATGCTCCAGCCCCCTCCACTGAACTTTCTCCCATGCGTCCACATCCTTTCTGTAATGGGGGACCCAGAATTGAATGCAATACTCCAGATGTGGGCTTATCAGTGCCAAAAAATGGGGAATAATCACTCCTCTAGATCTGCTGGCTATGCTGCACCTAATAGGCCATTAACCATCTTGGCTACAAGCGCACACTGTTGACTCATATCCATTTTCTCATCCACTGTAATCCTGTCATGAATAGGAGCTGCTAACGAGAGTCTGACTTACCTGGAGAGTGAAGAAAGGGTTAAACAAATGGAGATACACCTGAGAGACAGGGCTCAGGCATTCAGCCAATGAAATGCAGATAGGAATTTCAAACTGAGAGAGAGGGGGGTTTTCTCTCTCTCTTCTTTTGTTTGGAGCCAGAGCAGTTTCTCCCAGGTATTGGACAGGAGATGGGCTCTCCCAAGAACTGACTTCTTGAAATGTGTAAGTAGGGAAACAATTAGATAGTCCATCAGGTTTTATTGTTTCCCTTGTTTGGAAATAATGTCTGAGCTGGTTAATTGTTTTTCTCTTTGTAACTAAGGATTACAACCTAGGGGTTTCCCCTAAGTCTATTTTACTCCATGCTTTTTAACACGCAGTCATTTACTATGCTTGCCACAGTAGGTTTTGGTTTTTTTGGGGGGGCGGAGAGGATTGGATAATAAAAGTGTTTTCCTTTTTTGCTCTGACTAACCAGTACTTGTTGATTGTTGTGTCCTTAAGCCTACATGCTTGATTATCTGGGAGGAGCAGAGCCCATTGTTCTCTGTGGATTCCCTCTTTTTGTTTCCAACTCCAAGCAAAACAGAGGTTAGGTCAGGGGAAGGGTTGGTGGCAGTGTTTCCTTTTGGGTCTCAGGGAAACTGAGACCAGACAAGTTTGTCTCTAGGGAGTTACAGAGGCAGGTTCCTACAGAGTTTATTATGTTAGCCGGCCCCCATCTCTACACTTGATGTGTCAGGTTGGGGCTATGATAAATCCCCAGGTCTTTTTCTGCTAAACTGCTGCTTAGCCAGTTGGTCCCCAGCCTGTAACAGTGCTTGGGATTCTTCTGTCCCAAGTTCAGGACTCTACACTTCTCCTTGTTGAAGCTTATCAGATTTCTTTGGTCCAATCTTCCAATTTATCTAGGTCACTCTGGGCCCTATCCTTACTCTCCCCATAGCTTAAATCATCTGTGTACAATCCATCCCCTCATCCAGGTCATTAATAAAGATGTTGAACAAAACTGGCCATAGAACTGACCCTTGGGGCACTCCACTTGATATTAACTACCAACCAGACATTGAGCTGCTGATCACTGCCCGTTGATCCTATCTAGCCAGCTTTCTA
>JANRFK010000975.1:7669948-7681261 GCA_030068395.1 Apalone spinifera | reverse complement strand
GAGCCACTCACAGAGCTCCAGGAAGGTGTCCTTCATCCTGAAGTTCTGGGTCCATTGTCTGTCTCCCCAAGTGCTACAGGATGATACGGTCCCACCAGTCTCTGCTGGTGTCCAGACGTTAGATGCGGCGGGGCACGCTGGCATCCAGGCAGTGCTGCGGCTCCTCCATGGCCCTGAGGGAGGCCAGGTGGAGAGGCAGGGGGCTGACGTGCACCAGATGGTGCCAGGCAGCCTCCAGCCATTGCTGGCAACTTTGCAGCAGCAAGTCCAAGACCTGCACCAGAATGCCCAGGGAGAACTCTGGCTCCATGTTGCCAACTGCGGCGGCATCCCCAATGGGAACCACCGACACAGGCAGGCGTAGAGGAAAACGCTTTGCTGTCCCTGGGCGAGGTAGGCAAGCAAGCAGAAAAGCTGAGAACCGGCTGTCCAGGGGGGTCCCTTCAAGCACAAGCCTCAGATAGCCTCAGACAGCAGCCACACAAAGTAACTACTGACCTGATGCCTTGCCGGAACTGGTTTCAGCTGCCATTAAATGCGACCCAGTGTCCAATCAGTGTGGACGCGCTAGTTCGAATTAGCAAAACACAATTCAAATTAGTTTTTAAGTCTAGATGCTCTAATTTGAATTAGTTTAGTTCGAATTAGTGCTGTAGTGTAGACATACCCACAGGGAGTAAAGAAGGTGAAGTGAGGAAAAGAATAGGCAAGAAAAAGAATGGTGAGGAAGGAAAGAGAGGAAGAGGAGTAGTAAAAAGACCATCTCAGCTACCAGATTAACTGATTCAGCAGAGCAGGTGACACATCCAGACAACCAATAAACTTGGATAATTAAAATATTGGGAGGATTATAATGCTCCAGTGATTGACATTACCATGACAACTAATAAACAAGGGAAAGAAATACTCCTGGAAGATTGATACACCAGAGTGACTGACAGACAACTGACAAATGGAGAAAACTGATACATCCAGATAACTGAGTTAGATAGCTGATGTGCCGAGACAACTAAATGCTTTGGTCAATTAATTCACCGAAGTATCATAAAACAGAGCAAGTGCTACATTAATGTATCTCACATACAGTAGTGGCTGATGTACCAGGCATATTGATGTATCAGGGCTACCCAATCATCAGTTTACCTGCCAGTCATGCCCACAATGTTACTTTACAAGTCTGCATTCAAATGGACGGAGACTGTAGGAGACTATCAAACCCTTCTCTAAGACCTTTTTAACTAATAATTACTCTGTAGCAGGACTGTGAAATCTGCTATTAACCTGAGGCCAAAGTGCACTTTGTTAATCAGTCAGGGCTCATATTCTATCAAAAAAGCTAAGGCTGATTGCTGGCCTTAATCACAGAGGTGACAGCAACCGTCACACATGACATCTCTACTAGAATTAAAACAGCTTTAACAGCTCAACTTTGCTGTCAGGGTTATCAACAGTGACTCTTCTGCACAGTGATTTGGGGTGGGGCAGGACAAAGAGATGCTTTTGCACTGGTATGGTAAATGATGAGATCCCATGTGGTGGTTCCAGCATGGTTGCAATGGACCATTGTTCCATGTGTGGGACAGAAAGCAACTCAAGGAAGATGGGCTGTGCTTTTTCCTTAGAATCAGAAGCAGTCAGTACAATCATAAAAGTTTTCAGTGCCTCAGTAAGTCATGGGGCTGTGAGCTTGGATCCCCAGGTGGATGAACACTTAATGCAGATTCAGAAAGGATATGAAAAGCCCAGAGCTTCTGTTCCACATATAAGTGGGATGAAAAGTCATATATTGTCCCAAGTAGAGCGGTAGAATCCCCATGACCCTTCCCCCCAAAATGCCTTACAAGTATCTATATCCTCATTTCACTGGTGTTAAACTGAGGCAAAGAGAGGTAAAGTGACTTGTCCATGAACACACCAAAATCTACGGGATGAGCTGGGAATTGAACCCAATAATCTTGGTTCAAAATCTTTTCCTTCATGCAGTGGGCAACATTCCTTCATCCACCCTGCTCCTCAATGCCTGCTTAATCTTTGAAATTCATCTCTGAACAGCCAGCCAGCACAATGCCCTATGCACAAATTAGCTCCCACATACGCTCACCAGTGAAGGCAACGATGGTGCTATTGTCAACAGTGACAGAGAACTGGGAAAGGTCAGAAAGGGAGTGTCTACACAGCAGTGTAATTTCAGAATAATGGCCGTTATTCTGAAATTACTATGCGAGCGTCTACAAAGTAATTCCATTATTTTGAAATAATTTCAAAATGAAGGATGGCTTCTGTAAACCTCATTCTATAAAGAATAGTGCCTATTCCAAAATAGCTATTTCAAAATAAGGCATGTGTAGCCACTCCTCCTCTGCTATTTCGAAATAGCCCCTCACCAGGGCCATTCTAAATTATTCCTCCTGGGGCTCTAAATTGAGATAGCATGTCTACATTAGGAAAGCTTGCCTCAGACTAATTTTGAGGCTTCCCTGCAGTGTAGACATGCTATTTCAAAAGAAACTATTTGGGTGCGTCTAGACTGGCAAAAACTTGCCGCCTGTCTACACTGGCCGTGAGAATTTGCGCAACACTGACTTTGTAATGTATAAAATCAGTACTTCTTGCGCAAATACTTTGATGCTCCCACTCAGGCATAAGCCCTCTTGCAGAATAGTTGTGCAAGAGGGCCAGTGTAGACAGAAACATTAATTTCTTGTGCAAGAAAGCCCGATGGCTAAAATGGCCATCTGAGGCACGGATGCTTTTGTGCAAAGCCAGTTTAGATGCTCTCTTGCGCAAATACTTTTAACAGAAAAACTTTTCCATTAAAAGTATTTGCACAAAATCATGCCAATCTAGATGCACTCTTTCAGAATAAATAATTATTATCCAGAATAGCTTATTCCGAAATAACTGTGCAGTGCAGACATAGCCAAACAGTCTAAAAGAAAAGATCAGGTTGGGATACTAGTGCTCATGACTTATGAGGTGATGGATTAATAAGTTTGGTCCCAAGAAGTCAAGGTGCGGGGAGAGTAGCTAAGTCCACAGGGTCCTTAAGTATGTCCTTGGGGGGGGGGGGCAAGAGGGGTCACCTACTGTTCCTTTTAAAAGGAACAATAAGATTCCCTTTGCCTAAGTTCCTGAGATCACAGTTCCCATGGGACTTAAGTTGCTTTTTTGCTAGTTTTCTGCACTGGGGTAAATTCCACCTCCTCTGCCTTACCAAGAGACTCCAAAGGGATATTGCTACTACTGAGGTGTCACTACCTCCAGCTCTTCTATTAAAATTCTTTCCATTTCTCCTCATCTTCCGCTGGTATTACAGGATTATTGAGTCTCATATTCATCTGTCTCTAAAAGATTAAACTGTCCCCTGAAAAGGCCATCATGTCCCAGAGGAGGAGATCCCATTTCCACTCTGTTCCCCAGGAAATGCACTCTGCGAAAAGTTTTTCAGGTTGACAAGTTCTCATTGTTATAAGAAATCTTCTAGCTGGAAATGAGAGGACAATATGAGCGACAGGCGCTGGCAGCTTTCTATCACCCTTTGGCAGCTGTGCTGCAAAGCCATAGAAAACTGTCCTCAACTGAAACAGTGAGAAAGTGAAAATGAAGAACCATTGTAGCCCCTGGCTAACTATAGTGGAGTTCAGTATCTTCACTGGCTGTGTCTAGGTCTCACTCCACACCCAGCCCTGCCTTCTCACTACCCCCAGCCTCCGCACCAGCACACTTACCATTACTGCTGTCTTCCCTGCTGCCAACGAAGCGGATAGCCCCAGTGATGTGGGTAGCCCATTCAGGAAAGTAAAAGGGCTCCATGTCCCCTTAATCACATGAGCTGATAGGTGCCACCCTCACAGTATTTACAGCCACATGTTACAATGCACCTTCCCAAACCCAGCCTATATCCCCATACAGACTGAACCCCCCACCACACAGGCAATGGACAAATCCAGCTACTCAAAGGCCCAGCTTGGCCATGATGCACAGATTATGCAGTACCTTCCTGCATTCACTTGGAGCAAAGTGCTGGTAACGCGCTACCGCAGGCTGTCTCTGTGAATCATTATTTTATCATACTGTAAATATTATATAGGCCATATGGATGTTCAATAGTCAAGCACTGTGCTGCTATTAATATCAAATGTATAAGATATTGTATCCATGACTATCCCAGAAAGAATCTGCAAAGCTCAGAAGCTACTGGAAGGAATTATGCACAATTTGCTCACGCCAGGAAAAGGTCAGAAGAAGCCATGATGATTCATTTCACTGACGAAACTTGTCTCTTTGTCTGTTTTCACTCCCAGATTGTGATTTTGTTCAAATGCAGCCATTGTTCAAAACTAGCTACTGAACAATCACATGTGCAATCAATCATTGGTCATTTGCGGGGAGTTCATAGAGTTGTGGATTATAAAACCAGAAGAGACTATTGTGATTCTATACTAGTGGTGAGTTACCTGTGGTCCAGCGGCTGCATGCAGCCAATCAGGATGTGGCCCACGAGACATTTTGTTACCATTGCCTAGGTTCAGGGTTGCCAGAGTCTGTTGGTTTCCATCCACATAATTTTCATACCACTATTTCTAAAGTGGCAGCATGTAAAACAATGGCACATGAAGTGAGATGTGTACTGATTGTACACAACATTGACTGTGGCTGTCACATAAAAAGTCATATGTGGGTCCTGCAGCTTAGCAGGCCTGGGATGGACGTTTCCATCCCTGATGTACCCAGCTTAGCATAGCTTGGGAACCTGCAAGTGCAAACAGCAGTGTGGTTTTATCAGCTTTAACCCATGCCTTGAGCTGGGAAACTACTAAGCAGTAAATAAGTTTGACCTCAGTCTCTGCCCATAAGAGTGATAAGAATGACATTGAGCCAGTATATGCACACCCATGAACAACTGTACTATAACTAGTGTAGGGAGTCCTGTGCCCCGTGAGTCTCACCAGGGACCTAGACCTCGAAGCGTGCCCTGGATTCCCCCAGTTGGAGCCACATCAACCGCTGTGACAGTAACGGGATTCTCCACAGACTGAAGGGATGTAAGCATTTCCAAGTGCCTGTTGCTTGCTTTTATGCATTGCTCTGCCTATGCTTATTGACTTATTACTTTTCAGTAGCTGTGTAACTATTTGGCAGTATTAAGCCTGTAATAGCAGTGAAATAGTAAGAGTAATAAAAGCAACTATCCCTAATTGACTCTGTCTTGAAGCAAATCTACAACCCTGCTGGGCCCTGGCCCTGTGAGTTGACAGTGGCTATGTCTAGACTGCAGGCTTCTTTCAGAAGAAGCTTTTTTGGAAGAGAGCATCCTCACACAAAAGTGCATAGAAAAAGCTATCTGCTTTTCCGAAAGCAAGCATCCAGATTGATTGGATGTTCTCTCTCGCATAAAAGGCCACCCAGAACCATTTCACCCGGAACCTTTAGGTCACCAGTTGCTTCCAAGTGCTGGAGCCGGAGCCTTGCAGATATGTGCTTAAAGGGACCCCTCTGGACAGCTGTTTCTCTGCTTCTGCTGCATGCTTGCCTACCTCTCCAAGGGGCAGCAAAGCTCTTGCAGTGCCTGCTGTGGTTGCCCTGCTTCTTTGGTTCATAGTTTTTCTCTTGGTGCCATGGAGCCGGAGCTGCCCCTGGTCATGTAATGGCCACACACAGCCATGCTGCAGTTTTGGCAGCACTTTGTGCCAGCTGCCCTCCTGATCCTGACCGAGCTCATTCTAGGGACCCTCTCTCTGGGTTCAGGAGCTACACTCTGGCCACCACAACCCCCTGTGGAGTGGCGATTCTGGACACCAGTTCCGACTGGTGGGACTGGCTGGTCATGGAGAGGTGGGATGACCAGCAGTAGCTCCAAAACTTCTGCATGTGTGCCTGGTTCACCTGTCCCCTCCAGAGATGTGACATCCACCTGCGGCCCGCCATCCCTCTGGAGAAGCGGGTCGCAATTGCCCTCTGGAAGCTTGCCACCCCCAACTGCTATCGGATGGTGGGCAACCTGTTCAGCATGGGGAAGTCCACCATCAGGGCCCTCCTCATGGAGGTAAGGCATTCTCGGACTGCAGTCTCTGTCCATGGGTGAGGCGGGGAGAAAGTCCTGGAAAAAGGGGACCTGAGGGAAAGGGGGTTGGGGCTGTGGAGTGGGGGTGAGGAGAAGCCCCATCCCTGGGGAGTTGTGCTGTCCCACCCTCACACAGTCCTGCTGCTTGGGGGGGCGGCCTCATAGGGGGTGGCTCCTGGGATGTTAGGGAGAGGAGAGAGGTTGTGAGGGAGGCGAGCAGCTCCGAAGGGCTCAGGCACTCCTTCTCTCATTCTCTGTTTTATGTGTTTGTTTGTTTCCTTCTGCATGTGCTGAGGAACATCAACTTGATCCTGCTGCAGAGGGTCATTCACCTGGGAGACCTGGAACCTATCATGGCTGGATTTGCCACCCTGGGGTTCCCAAATTGCGCTGGAGCCATAGATGGGACCCACATCCCGATCCAAGCACCAGAACATTGGGTAGCCCAGTATATTAATAGGAAGGGCTACATCTCCATGGTGTTGCAGACCCTGGTGGACCACCAGGGACATTTTTGTTGGGCAGACGGTCAGGGCTCATGATACCCGCGTCTTTAGAAACTCGAGCCTCTACAGCAAGCTGGAGGTGGGCACATTTTTCCCCCACCGTGAACTTGCCTTTGGGGACATGCAGATGCCACTGTGCATTGTGGGGGATGCAGATTACCCCCCTCATGCCACAGCTTATGAAACCCTATACCAGCCACCTGGACCCCTGCAGGGACCAATTTAATGCCCACCTGAACCAGGCCCAGATCCAGGTGAAGTGCTCCTTCGGCTGCCTGAATGGGTGTTTCAAAGTGGGGGACCCACCTCAAAGTAGGGGAGCACAATGTCCCCAAGGTGGTCACAGCATGTTGTGTCCTCCACAATATTGTAGAGAGGAAGGGGGAGGCCTTTCTCGTGGGGCAAGGGGCAGACGCTGGCTGTGAGGGGTAAGCCTTCCAGCAGCCATGGACAGCTGCCATACGCCAGGCCCATCAGTCTGGGGTGCACATCCAGGAGGTCCCGAGGGAGAGATTCTCTCAGGGACCCCAATAACTCTCCCCATGGCCTCTCCAACAGGGGCCTCTGGCTTGCTTCCCTATCCCTTCCCCACCACAACCCCTCCCTTTGCCCCTTCCCTGACCTCTCAATAAACACACCTGTTTGGTTTCCAATAAAATTAAGTCTGTATTTATCGTACATTAAGAAAAGGTGGGCAGGGGAGGAGGACTCATAACCTGGAGGCGGAGATGTGCCACCTCAGGTCCGGGGTCCCACCCAACCCCAACTCCAACAAGGTCCCCACACCCGAGGTTATGCGCTTATCCAGGTTATGAGGGCAGGAGGGGGGGCTGGAGTGGGGTCTGGGATGGCAGGAAGAGCAGGGGGAGAGGGCATGGGCATGGCATGGGGAGGGAGCATGGGCATCATCTGGGGAGGGAACAGAGGCATTGCATGGGGGGGCAGGTGGAGGGGAAATGTTCATAGCGGGGGGAGGGAGGGTGGAAGCCAGCACACATGTTATCACACTGCTGCATGAGCTGGTCCCATGCATGGTTCCATCACTCTAAGTCCTCGCAGATCTTCTGTGCTAGGGTCTGTTAAATGTCATGCAGGACACTGCCCCATGAGGTCTTCCTGGACTCTGGTATGCTTTTGAGTCTCCCAGGCTCTGGCAGCTGGCTGTGGTGGTGTGGCTCACCCCTCATTCCTGGCTGGTCCAGCTGTGGGGAACACAAAGAGGGAGAGGCGGGCAGTCATCCATACATACACTGTCCCTGAGGCCATGCCTTCCTCTGTGAGCAGCAACCAACAGTCCTTGGGGCAGATTAGGGGGATGTCCCGGGAGCAAGGCCATGTGTAGCCTGCACAGCAGGGCATGCCTCACTGGGCCCAAAGGTGCACAAGGGACTGTGTTGCCTGCTTCCCATCCCCTCCCAGCCCATGGACAAGCAGGCAAGGGAAGTATCTGGCCACAGTGAGATCCCCTCATGGGTGGCAGAGGAGCCAGAAGCAGCCTGGCCCTCCCTGGTGTCTGCACCCACACCTGCGGCTTGCAGCACTGCCCACAGGAACAGGTGGTGCCTTGCACTTGCAGGCATGCCCACGTGCTGTGTGCAGCACTCCTCGGTGTGTGTCAGGTTATACCTCTGCCCTTATGGCTAGCCTGCTTCCAGCCTTGGCAGGTGCTGGGAGGCCTTCCTCCTCTCCCCTCCCTCCCCTCCGTGGCAGGACATGTGGCCTCCCCTGAGCCAGGCAGCAGGATCCCACCCAAGCTCAGGGGCTGCCTGCTGTGTCCATGCGGTGCACACTAAAGCTGAACATGGTTCCACGTGCACAGATCACAGCAAATGTTCAGCCCAAGCAGCCCGAGTGACACTTGCCCCCCGCCCCTTGTGTACTAGTCTTCCCCGCCCTGTGTGTGTGACAAACTAAGACCACTCACATGAAGCTCCCTCCCTGGTGTCTGACGAGGCCTGGGAGATGTCCTGGCTGACAGGCACTGGCTCCAGGGACAGGGTGACAGTGTCCGTCTCCTCCTCATCCTTCAGATGGCCCTGGTCCTCCTGCTTCTCCTCTGCCATGACTTCCATCCAGGCAAATATGGGGGTCTGGAGGCCGGAGGCCACCAAGATGGGTGGGGAAGATGCTTCCCAGCCCCCCAGGATCTGGTGCACTCTCTGTCCTGGAGATATCTCTGGTGGAGCTCCTTAACTTTACTCCGGACCTGTTCCAAGGCCCAGGGTGTGTGTCCGCATTCCACCAGGGGCTTGGCCATGCGCTCATAGATCTCCGCTTTGCGTTGCTTAGACCAGAGAATCTGCAATGTGTCCTCCTTGCCTTACAGTTCGAGGAGGGACAGTATCTCTGCTCTGGATGAGGAGGGTGTGCATCTCTTGGTCCTCCTGAGTGGGTCTTAGGACCCCTTGGGCTGCTCCCTGTGATGGCTAGGGAGATCGCAGGGAGCTTGTGGCTCCACCATGGGTGGCAAGGCCTGTGGCAGGGAGAGCCATGTGGTGAGTTGCTGTTCTCAGGCCAGCTTCCAGCCACAAGGCTTGTCTAGGGTGCCTGCAGCTTTAAGAGGGGGCCAGGAGACAGGAACTATAGAGTCCTGATTAATTTGGGTGGAGCGGCCACCAGGGCACCTGTGATATTTCCTTGAGGCCTCTTCTTTTGAAAAAAATCCCCTCCTCCCCGTCCACACATGCCTTTTTGCAAAAGAGCTCTTTCAGAAAAAGGCTTCTTCCTCATAGAAAGATGATTACTAATGCCGGAAAAACCCCTGTGTTCTTTCAATTTACTTTTGAATGAACATGATTGCTGTGTGGACGTAACTCAGGTTTTGTGGTGTAGACAGACTCTGTGAGAGCGTATGCACCCTCTGTATCCAATCAGTTCGCACAACCCACACATCCTACGTATGCCAGCACAGTTAGCAAAACTATCCTCTCCTGGGAGACCATCTTGGTTACGACAATCTTGCAGCCCATTAAAATAAAGCTCACTAGCCTAGGTTGCCCATCACTGTCCTATACTCTGACCTCCTGTATAACACAGGTCTTCCACTGAATCCATTCCTGTTTGAAGCAGAGCAAATCTTTTTAGAAAAAGGTTCCATCTTGAATTAAAACTTGCCACCACAAATCTGGGTAAATTTCCCAATGGTTAATTACTTTTGTTATTAAAAATATGCATCTTCTTTCCAGTCTGAATTTGTCTCACTTCTAATTCCACCCATTGGATCTAATTTGTCTGTTAAATTGCAGACCCCCCCATTAACACATTTTTTTCTCCATGTAGATACAGGGATCAAGTCCCCACTTAAACTTCTCTGTTTGTTGCTACTAACCAGGCTGAGCTGTTTGAACCTATTGCCATGAGGTATGTCTGTTATGAGTGCGTTACTCAACATTTGAGCTGTTTTTATTGGATGCTCAGGTCACAAGGCATGGTCCTTTCCCTGATTGCATCTATGTAGCACTTAGAATCAGGTATCAGAAATAAATATTAATGCATAGTAGAATATTCTGCAATGTGCTCTCCACGGAGCTGGATGCAAGGATCAGCTTCTCAGGGTACAGCTACACTGCAAAAAGAACCACCCGCAACATCAAATCTGAGTCCAAATTCATGTTATAGGGCAAGAAATAGCAGTTTACATCTTTTCACTCAGACTAGAGCTCCAGCTCTGGGATCCTGCGAGGGGGGGAGAGTGCCAAAGCCAGGGGAGTCAACAGGATTGCTGGGCCCTTGGGCAATGTTGGGGGGAGTGGCTCTGCATACCCAGAAGGGGTGGGGCCTTGGACAGAAGAGGCAGGGCTGGGACAGCCAGGCTCCACAGCTGCCAGGACAGTGCAGCATCCCCCCCACTCTCGCTCCCCACCAGCCCTCAGAGCCAGCCATTTGCTCCTGCAGCAATTCTAAAGGCTGCTGGCACTGTTGCAGTATTGGTAGCAATGGCTGGAAGCCTCAAGCCCTTTAAAATCTCTAGGACCCTGAACAATTGTCCCCTTTGCTTCCCCTGTTGACTGGACAGCAATTGAAATATGAGGCCTCCAACCCTTTCCTGCTGGCCACTCTGTTCACATTCATCAAAACTCTATAGTCCTCCTTCCCCTGAGCACCAACGGCCACATACATATCCAGGAGCTGGTGCTCATGAAGGCAGAGGAGCTAAGGCAGACTTATGTCAAGGCCAGGGAGTGCAGCTCCCGCTCCTGGGCAGCACCGCAGGCCTGCTTATACTACACCCAGCTCCACCACATCTTAGGGAGTGGGTCAGTCCCTTCTCCTCCCCCGTTGTAGACTCAGGGCTGGAGACACCTGTTGTCACCCTCCTGACGGGCACAACTGATGAGGAAGAGGAGGAGGATTAGGAGCCATATGAGGCCAGCATTAGCTCAATGCCTGGCAGCCAGGAGGTCATGCTCACCCTGGAGTCGGTACCACCCATCCATGATGTTGGGCATCGTCCAAGGCCAGGAAAGGCCCCTCAAGTGAGTGCCATTACTGTCCCTAGACACACATGGGTGGAGGTGGTGGGTGGGAGGGGCAGCTGCATGCGCCTCGTTTGGCCTTCTTGGGCTGGGGATCATGTTGCAGACTGTGCTCATGGGAACATGTGGAGCGCCAGTCCAGAGCACACATCCCCAGGAGGCTGTAACAGAGGACCCTTGTGGTCTGGCTCACAGGGTGCCTGGAGAGTCCTATCATATTCCAGACACCAGCTTGACCTTCTGCTCACAAACAGGGAGGAACTAATAG
>JANRFK010000975.1:7640103-7659768 GCA_030068395.1 Apalone spinifera | reverse complement strand
TGCACTGAAGATGCACAATGAATAAAGGAATTTTGGAAATGGGACTGCCACAAGAAATCCAGCAGGAATGAGGTTTTAATCCCCATCCCAAACTGCAAGGTATCTCCCACCGAAATGCTACGCAGTAGGAATGGAGCTTTATTGATGCAATCCTAGGAGACCTAACTGACCTTAATTTAACTAGAGTTTGGCAAAGTTGGCCTGCACTTCTTTGAGATGTGTGAATCTAAGCATTTGAAATATAAAGACAGGTCTCTCTGCTAGAATTACAAATACAGCACAGTACAACACACATCAATACACAGAAGGCATTGTTTAGTGTAGTCTGTAGGGCTAACCTGCTTACTTGCCTATTTTTTCTTATAGATTTAATATTTCCTTATGGAAATATTATATGATTATATGTTCCATATAATAATAAATTATAGTAGTTTTTTACCCTGAGTCCTGCACCTCCCACCTGCCTTGACTTCAGCACTCCTGCCCCCTGCCCTGAGCACCCCCACTTCTCTCAATTCTCTCCCCTATGCCACCCACCTCCTGCCCCTCCTCACCCCCAAACTCTCACTCCAGCCTTCATTTTCAAAAAATACAGCCATTGAAATAACACATGTGGATTTTTAATTTATTTTTAAAAAATCCTTCTGTTACAGACCTCAGCAATGCCAAGTATATCTGCTAATATGTAATATATAAATATACTCAATCTAAGATCAGGCAACATTAGAAGATTGTACTATGCTCCACAGAGAAAGCATGTAGATAATTTCCAAATGCAGAGGAAAAAAACAAAGCCTCTCTGAAATGATTATTAAAACACATTTTTGCAGAATGCTGTTCCTGCTGGGCCTACAAAGCTAAATAGCCTAGCATTTGCAGACTTCCCTGGCTAGGTGGAAACCACCTTTCTGATTGGCATTTGGATGGTTCTCTGGGATAGAAATGTGGTGGGGAATGGAGGAGAGGCTATACCAGTGCTCACTTGCATTCCCCGACCCCCCCCCTCCATCCCCCCGCCCTGCTTTTTTTTCTGCCAAGGCACGTTGGCCTAAGACTTCATTTTTCTACATCACAAGCTACCAACAGAAACCTTGTCATTGCAATTTTTCACATATTTTCTTCTGCTGTGTTTTTTATCTCTATGAAATCTCTTCTCCCTAGCATGTGGCCCTAGGCTACTTACTAGACTGGAACAAAACTTATTTAAAATCTTAACCAAAATGAATATAGTAAAGAAAATGAAAAACTATCACAAGGAGTAGTACTGACTTATCGCCATTAGACATTCTACTCCCACTGGGTCAATAGGTTGAAGATTGTGAAGCAAAGCTCAAGGAGAGAGGCACAGTGAGGTTTTAACATCAGTATCAGGAGTTGGGCTTGTTGCCTTATCTGGTGCCATTGGTGGGCAGACAGCACATCAAATGTATGTGTTGTTCCATTTCATCTCATATCACAGTGAATTTTACTCAATGATGTTGAATCCCTGCAGTGGGCTGGAATTACAGTCTGCAAATCAAACAAGTATATAGATGGAGTAGTGTGTGTGGAACATGATGTCCAGCAATGAATGGTCTAGGATAGGAGGTACAAAAACTCTCCGGGGCAGAGAGACCTGTTAGGGAAGTATAATGCTGTTCTTCAGTGTGTGTGCTATCAGCACGAAGAAAGCAGCAGACAGTAGCTGTATGGGTTCATAGCCCTTTCCTCCCTCTTCTTTCTTCTTCTTACCTCCTCCTTCTTGCACTTTCCCCCTCTACTACTTTCCTCCTAACTACTCCCCTGCATTTGCTTAATGTCTCCTTTTAACATCTAAGTTGAACTGATGAGGTTTGTTTGGTTCACAAGCCAGGTAAACTTTGATGATCTTTAAAAAAAATAAACACTACATTTTGCTTATCAGGTACTTTTCTTCCCAACTTCTCATGGCTCCAGTCACAGCCCTAATTTAGTATGTTCAGCTGGTTAACAAACGCAGCAGAGATGGAACACAGTGAGACACACATATACACACTTCCTTTTAATAATGATTGGAACGGCATGAAATTAAAGCCTTCAGAATTGAAAAACAAATCAGCCTACAAGACTGGTACTTAGTCACATTGTCAGTTTTACCTTATGGACATTTTTTGTTTTAATCCCGAAACAGCATGTTCTATGCACTGTATGAAAGTTTCCTATTTCCTTGCACTGAAAATAGTCTCCAAAGGATTAAGCAGCCCTGCTGCTTTATATCAAATGCACACACATGCTATCTCAGCATATCTCTCTCTCTCTCTCTCTCTCTCTCTCTCTCTCTCTCTCAGACATTGACACAGACACACAAACATTTTCACATTAAGTGTATGATTTCATTGTCTGTGTCAACTTCTGAATGGCCTTCTCCCTTCCATCTTCTCCAGCTTATCAGTTTCTGTACAAATCCTAAAATAAATTATTTAAGTTTTGCAGCTTTGGATAAAAATGAAATTAAAAAATCTCTGAAGGAGGTGTTAGTCCTTTTTATTACCTTATGATCACAAACACACAACATCTAAAGTTTTTTCTGCTTATGGATATAGGCAGACTTATCTATGGGAGCCATAAATATGTAGATAGGTCAAAATGTATAAATTGGGATTTCTAATTTTAGTTATCTGAAGAGGCTCTGATTTTTAGATGTGCTGAGAACCCCACAACTTAAGTCATTGAGAACTATGGGTCATGATCTAAGCTCCCCTGAACCGAAGGTTCTGGTGCTAGTGGAAAGGGTCCCCCTCCTCACCAGGGAGCAACCCAGATAAGCCTGAGTCCCAAACCTCTGCCCCACCTTGAGCCCACCTCAATCCCTGAGCACCCTCCTGCACTCCAAAGCCCTTATCACAGCCCCATACCAGAGCCCTTGCACCCCAACCCTCTACCCTATCCCTGAGTCCCTCAGTCCCTACCTCACCATAGATCCTGCACCCTCAGATGGAACCCTCACACTCCTGCATCCTGACTCTCTGCCACAGCCCTGAATATCCTTCCACACTCAGAAGCCGTTGGCCCCATTCCAGCCACATCAATTTTGTTAGGTGCACCAATATGAAGGTGATGTGTTGCACATCCCCTCTGTATTGGTGCACATAAGAACATTCACTCCAATCAGGGTGGGAAAAATTAGAGTGAACACTGCTCATGACCTTTAAAAGTTGGGTGCCATGCACTTTGAGTTGGGCATTCAACTACTGAAATGCTGCTCTCATATGTTTTCAGCTGTAAAAGTTACACATGCAACTAAGAACTGATTTTGGTCCAGTATCTGATGCAGCCATGTTGTATGTGGCTCAAAGAAACCAGGGGAATTGGCCCCTGTTAATTTTTTTGCTAAGAACTATAATTTAGGAACCTTCCAGCTTTAATCATTCACTACCTTACTCTCCACCAGTCATCTGCCCAATAGGTAAACAAATAATATGTAGGAATGAGCAAGTAGTATAGAATCTGAGTTCTTGTTGACCTTCACCCAAAAAGTCAAGCTCCCAACTATTTCTGAGACACAAACCAATTTGATTAACTTTCTCCCAATTATTTCATTCATGGTACTTCTGTACTTCTGCTAGGACCAGAATAGGAAGGGTTCAAATATTGCAAATCAGGTGTTTTTACATGTTACTTCTGGACCAAAAGGAAAGAGGAACCCACAGAAATGGCCCAAGAAACCACATCTTCATGAGATTTCCAGAATCATTTTTGTAGGTAAGGATAAGCTTGCTTGATAAGGATATCAGTCAAACTGTTTATCTAAATCAAACTTCAGATCTATTATTATTTAACTACTTGGGGGAAAGCTTCAAGCTCCAGTTCCTCACTTTTTGACAAAGGGAAGTGAGAAGCAGCAAGGGAAAGAGAGAAAGACTCTCAGGCATGAGGAATGTTGCCAGGTCTCTGCCCTCAATTTGGAAACATCCCACTGCCCCTGGGGGGGGCTGAGAAAGCTCCTGTCAGTTCCTTTTGAACCCCTTCGCCTAAGCATTGGTTTGTCTGTTGCCTCTCTAGCTACTATGGTAGCTCCTAGACTTGTAAGTAAACATCCACTCTTCTGAGAATCTTTAGATAATGTACAAGGAGATAATGAAAAGGAGAAGGGCGGGGATGCTACGGGCCTAATGGGAGAGGTGAATTAAGGAGAGAAGACAGTAGTGGCATGACTTAGACAACACATATTGTGGTCAAGGGAAGGCTATGAAAGGGAATGGTCACTGGACAAACATGGTCACATCACAACTGACTAGTTCTTCCTCTCCTCCTTATCCATAGTCAGGCCAATTTCAGCCTAACTAGGCTCAACAATTGCAGAGATGATTTTAACACAAGTACAGAGATGGGCATATGCCACTTTATGACTTTTCCAGAGCTCTTTTAATGTTGTTCCCTGCACACCAAAGCTAGTCAAGGTACAGCAGAATAGCAAAGGAAAATGAAGGGAATTTTGAAAAGTACATAATCAACACCAGGTGTAGGCCAATTAAATGGTTGCTCTCAGGTGTTTACAGGAGGATACTCACTCACAATTTACCCAAACAAATCCGCTCTTTAAAACTCTCATGAGTTATGCAGAAAATCACATTTCTCTTTAGGGCTCTTTAAAAGTAGTTAAAAGCACTTTTGTATGTACACAATAGCTTCATGCTCCAGGAACAGCTCCCTCTCAAGACTAAAGCAATTGACTAAAGCAGCAGTAGGCACTTTTCCCTTACAAAGAAGCAGGAGAATTCTTCCTCCTCAAAGCTCTCTTGCCACAGATGTCCATTCTCATTCTTTTCAGTCTTTCCTTACCAGGGTTCAAGCTCTTTGGCTGAGATTCTCAAAGCCATCTTAAGGCACATAGCAGCTCAGACCCCCTAGTATTTTAATGGGTTTTGGCAACTGTGCCTCATGCTGATATGATAATCACAGCCTTTACCATGTATTTGTCTCAGTCAGAATTTTTCTTTATTGACCCATGTTTAGATGAAGAGGAACATGCATATCCAAATGGGCATAGTTGTCAGTGACTGGTACATAGGCCATCATGCCTGCTGTTAGAACAGGAAACAGACCCAAGGGTCAGAGGTGAAGAGAGGGTCAGGACTGAGTTATCTGGAGGGAGTCAAGGTGTGTGTGTGTGGGGGGGGGAGGGGGGGTCAAGGCAGGAGCAGGCCTGGAACAATAGAGAGGCAGAAGCTGCTGGAGACATGGGCAAATGCTTTGAGCAGCCACTGAACTGCTGCTGGACTTAGGAGCTGGTTTTAGGAGCTGGAGAATTGGGCCAAAAACAATCTGATGAGGTTCAACAAGGACAAGTGAAAAGTCCTGCAGTTGGGACAGAAGAATCCCAACCACTGTAGGCTGGTGACCAACTGGCTAAGCAGCAGTTTGGCAGAAAAGGACCTGGGGATTACAGTGGATGAGAAGCTGGGTTATAGTGGATGAGTCAACAGTGTGCCCTTGTAGCCAAGAAGTTAACAACATATTGGCATGCTTTAGGAGGAGCATTTCCAGCAGAGCCAGAGAAGTGATTATTCCCCTTTATTCAGCACTGGTGAGGCCACATCTGGAGTACCACATCAAAATCTTGCCTGCCTCCCTCCCCCCATTACAGAAAGGATGTGGATGCATTGAAGAAAATCCAGCAGAGGGTAACAAAAAATCATTAGAAGATTGGACCACATGACATATGAGGAGAGGCTGAGGGATTTGGACTTATTTACGCCACAGAAGAGAAGAGTGAGGGGGCATTTGATATCAGCCTTCAATTACCTGAAGAGGGCTTCCAAAGAGGATGGTGAAAGGTTGTTCTCTGTGGTGACAGATGACAGAATGAGGATCAATGGTCTTAAGCTGCAGTAGGGGAGGTCTAGGTTGGATATTAGAAAATACTCTTTCATTAGGAGAATGGTGAAGCACTGGAATGGGTTACCTAGGGAGATGGTGGAATCTCCATCCCTAGAGGTTTTTAAGTCCCAGCTTGACAAAAACCCTGTCTAGGATGATTTAATTGGGATTGGTCCTGCTTTCGGCAGGGGATTGGACTCGATGATCTCCTAAGGTCTCTTCCAACCCTAGGATTCTATGATTAGGATTCTATAATCAGTCAGGGCATATAGCCAATCAGGCAGCCCACTACAGGCCTTGATGCAATTTAAACCCATTGCTTCTTGTTGAATCATCAGAGGTTGAAGAAAACAATTTTTCTCCCTCCTCCTTGTAACTTTTAGGTACTTGATAACTGCTACCATGTCCCCTCTTAGTCTTTTCTTTTCTAAACTAAACAACCCCAATTCTTTTAGTCTTCCCTCATAGCTCATGGTTTTTTTAGACCTTTAATCATTTTTGCTCTTCTCTGGACCTTCTCCAATTTCTTCACATCTTTCTTTGAAATGTGGTGCCCAGAACTGGACACATTACTCCAACTGAGAACTAATCAGTGCAGAGTAGACCGGAAGAATGACTTCTCGTGTCTTGCTCACAACAATACTGTTAATGCATCCCAGAATCATGTTTGCTTTTTTTGCAACCGTGTCACACTGTTGACTCATCATTAGCTTGTGATCCACTATGACCTCTACATCCTTTTCTGCAGTACTCCTTCCTAGCATGTCACTTCCCATTTTGTATGTATGAAACTGAGTGTTCCTTCCTAAGTGTAGTACTTTGCACTTGTTCTTATTAAGTTTCATCCTATTTACCTCAGACCATTTCTCCAGTTTGTCCAGATCATTTTGAATTATGATCTTATACTCTAAAGCACTAGCAACCCCTCTCCACTTAGTGTCATCTGCAAACTTAATAAGCATATTCTCTATGCCAATATCAAATTGTTGATGAAGATATTAAATAGAACTGGTCCCAAAATGGACCCCTGTGGAACCCCACTTGTTATGCCCTTCCAGCATGTCTGTGAACCATTAATAACTACTCTCTGAGAACAGTTATCCAGCCCCTTATAATAACCCCAGGTTGTATTCACTAGTTTATTGATAAGAAGGTCATGCAAGACCATATCAAATGCTTTAATAAAGTCTAGGTATACCACATCCACCGCTTCCCTTTTACACCCAAGACTTGTTATCCTAACAAAGAAAGCTATCAGATTGGTTTGACATGATTTGTTCTTTACTAATCCATGTTGACTGTTACCTGTTACCTTATCTTCTCCCATATATTTGGAGATGAATTCTTTAATTATTTGCTCCATTATCTTTCCTGGCACAGAAGTTAAGCGGACAGGCCTGTAGTTTCCTGGGTTGTTCTTATTCCCCTTTTTATAGATGGGCACTATATTTGTCCTTTTCCAGTTTTCTGGAATTATTCCTGACTCCCATGACTTTTCAAATATGGTAGCTAACGGCTCAGATACCTCCTCTATCAGCTCCTTGAGTATTCTAGGATGCATTTCATCAGTCCCTGGTGACTCAGAGATATCTACCTCTTCTAAGTAATGTTTAAGTTGTTCTTTTCTATCTTAACTTCTAAGCCTACCCCATTTCCACTAGCTAGATGTAGGTTAGGCATCCATGCACCATCAATCTTCTTGGTAAAAACTGAAAAAAGAAGTCATTAAACACCTCTACCATTTCCAAGTTTCCTGTTGTTTTTGTTTCCTGTTGTGTCACACATAGACTAGGGCACTCTCCCATCTGATTCACTCTATAGCAACCTACCATATTCTGACCATCCCACCAAGAAAAGAATCTTAACTCTGACCTCTATCAAATCATCCCAGTGACACACCAGTGACACACACTGCAGTCCTCCCCTAGCAGAACAAACCTTCCTGCCTCAACCCATCTTCCAATTCTAAGAGTCTGTTTTCACTGCAAAATTAACTTGAGTTCTAACTCAAGCATGGGAGCTGACAGCCTGCATGGGCCTCTGGGCAAGGTGTGGGGGATGGTTCTGTGCTCCCAGAAGGGGTGGGGGCCTCAGGTGGAAAGTATGGAGCTGGGACAACCAGCCCTCCATGCTGCCCAGAGCATGCCATGCTGCCCCACCTAGCCCATTGAGCTACACAGTGCAGTGTTCCAGTGGCAATTTAAAGGGCATAGGGCTCCCACTGCTTCAGTAGCAGTGACAGCATCCAGGAGCCTTGAGACCCTTTGTCACCGAGCCCCAGGGTAATTGTCCTCTTCTCCCCCGTGTCCCCTTCTCCCACCATGTGTGGTGGTGCTTGTAAGCCTAATTAGCTAGCCCCTCAGGGATACAGGCTAAAGTTCAAGTCAGCACAACTCTCAGCTGCTTAAATGTCTGCTCTCTATAGTATGGATGCAGTCTAGCTTGACTTGATTGCTGCTCATCCTCCATTGCCTTCCCACAATTCACCTGATGCCCAGAAAGGACAGAGAAGTCTTCCCACAGATCATGGGGGAAGAATTAATAGAGGAGCTCAGCTTACAGAAGAACATAGATTCATGGAGTGTGTCCTGGAAGGCATAGCCCAACCTATGAGTGCAGTAGCAATGTAGACACAGAAGTCTGAGATTTATCTCCTATAGTGTGCTCATTCTCCCTCAACCTAAGGCTAACTCAAGAGGAGTAACTTTGATTATCACTGCAGTGATACCCTAAAAGTCTCTCCCAAACTCCAGAAACAAGAGGTCCAATGTTGTGCTCTGGGATCCAAAATGACATTTAGAGTAGTCCCTTGGCTTCTCCAACTTATACCAGTCTGTTCCATAGTCTGCCTTGTGGGTTGCAAGACAGACTAGAATCCCTGTACATCCAGGAGAAATTGGCCTGCCCCTAAAACTTCTCCTGCACTGAAGCTTGAGGACAGGCAAATAGGGCCAAGCAGATCTCATTAACAGCCTCTATGCACTGCCAGAGCAGAGCCCCAGGCAATAAAACCATCCTGCACTGCATGTCAGCTAATGCATTTAACCTGACTGCCCTCTTAGCTCCCAAATGTCCTTAGCAATAAATCCCCCTGACACTTCCTATCCTCCCACCCTTAAGCCATCAAATCATTTTGAATGTATGAGTAATAAGCACCCTGACTCCCTCCCTGTTTCCAAAGCCCCCAGGGTACCTCAGGAAAGGACAAGCCGCCCCCCCAAACCATCTTTCTTTTCGGAAAGAACCTGAGACATCTTTCATAGACTCATAGAATCATAGAATCTCAGAGCTGGAAGAGACCTCAGGAGGTCATCAAGTCCAGCCCCCTGCCCAAGGCAGAACCAATCCCAAATAAATCAACTCAGCCAGGGCTTTATCAAGCCCTCTAGGGATAGAGATTCCACCACTTCCCTAGATAACCCATCCAGAGCTTCACCATACTCCTAGTGAAATCGTTTTTCCTAATATCCAATCTAGACCTCTTCCACTGTAACTTGAGACCATTGCTCCTTGTTCTGCCATCCGTCACTACTGTGAACAGTCTTTCTCCATCCTCTTTAGAATCTCCCGTCAGGAAGTTGAAGGCTGCTATCAAATCCCCCCTCACTCTTCTCTTCTGCAGACTAAACAAACCCAAATCCCTCTGTCTCTCCTTATACGTCATGCGCTCCAGCCCTCTAATCATTTTGGTCGCCCTCTGCTGGGCCTTCTCCAATGCGTCCACATCCTTTCTATATTGGGGGGCCCAGAATTGGACACAATACTCCAGATGTGGCCTCACCAGAGCTGAATAAAGGGGAATAATCACTTCTCTGGATCTGCTGGCAATGCTCCTCCTAATGCACCCTAATATGCCATTAGTCTTCTTGGCTACAAGGCCACATTGTTGACTCATATCCAGTTTCTCTGTAATCCCCAGGTCCTTTTCTGCAGAACTGCTACTTAGCATTTGGTCCCCAGCCTGTAACAATGCTTGGGATTCTTCTGTCCCAAGTGCAGGACTCCACACTTGTCCTTGTTGGACTCCACACTTGTCCTCCACACTTGTCCTCATCAGATTTGTTTTGCCCCAATCCTCTAATCTGTCCAGGTCACTCTGGACCCTATCGCTGCCCTCCAGTGTATCTATCTCTCCCCCTAGCTAGTCATCTGTGAACTTGCTGAGGGTGCATCCATCCCCTCATCCAAGTCATTAATAACGATGTTGAATAAAATGGATCCTAGGGGCATTCCACTAGAGACCAACCGCCAACCTGATGTGGAGCCATTGATCACTACCCATTGGGCCCAACAGTCTATCCATCTTTCTATCCATTTTACAGTCCATTAATCCAATCCATATTCTCTTAACTTGCTGGCTAGAATATTGTGTGAGACTGTATCAAAAGCTTTCCTAAAGTCACATCCACTGACTTCCCCATGTCCACAGAGCCAGTTACCTCATCATAGAAGTTAATCAGATTGGTCAGGGATGACTTGCCCTTCATGAATCCATGTTGACTATTCCTGATCACTTTCCCCTCTTCCAAGTGCTTCAAAATGGATTCCTTGAGGATCCCTTCCATGATTTTTCCTAGGACTGAGGTAAGGCTGACTGGTCTGTAGTTTCCTGGATTCTCCTTCTTCCCTTTTTTAAAGAAGGGCACTACATTTGCCTTTTTCCAATCATCTGGGATCTCTCCCGATCTCCACGAGATTTCAAAGATAATGGCCAAAGGCTCTGCAATGACATTTGCCAACTTGGACTTGCACGAAGAAGTTATCCCCAACATTCTTCAAAAACTTCCTGGATTGTATGTGTATTGCTGTATTGGTGTCCCAACAGATGTCAGGGTGATTAAAGTCGCCCATGAGAACCAGGGCCTGAGATCTGGAAGCTTCTTTCAGTTGTCCAAAGAAAGCCTCGTTTACCTCATCCACCTGATCTGGTGGCCAATAGCAGACACGAACCACAATATCACCCCTGTTGCTTCCAGCTCTAAATTTAACCCATAGACTCTCAACAGTCTTTTCTCCCTCTAAATACTGGAGCTCCGAGCAATCATATTGCTCTCTTACATACAATGCAACTCCTACTCCTTTTCTCCCCCACCTGTTCTTCTTCAACAGTTAATACCCTTCCATCACAGTGCTCCAGTCATGTGAGTCAGCCTACCAAGTCTCCTTTATTCCAATCAAATGATAGTTCTTTGACTGGGCCAGGGCTTCTAATTCTTCCTGTTTGTTTCCCAGGCTTCTCACATTGTTGTACAAACACCTTAGATAACCAGTTGATCTCCCTACCTTATCCATCCAAATCAGGGGTCCTCCTTTGTTGCTCGTTCCTCATTGTGATTCTTCCCGGTGTCTGACTTCCTCGCTTACCTCAGGGCTTTGGTCACCGTCCATTAATAAACCTAGTTTAAAGCCCTCCTCGCTAGGTTTGCAAGCCTGCCTGTGAAGATGCTCTTTCCTCTTTTGGTTAGGTGGATCCCATCTCTTCCTAACAATCCTTGTGCCCAGAACAGAGTCCCATGGTTGAAGAAACCAAAGCCCTTTCTCCGACACAACCTGCACAACCACGCATTTACTTCCTCAATTTGACGATCCCTGTCTGGATCTTTTCCTTCAACCAGAGGGATGGACGAGAACACCACTTGCGCTTCAAATTCCTTGATTCTTCTTCCCAACGCTACAGAATCTGCTGTGACCCGCTCAAGGTCATTCTTGGCTGTATCGTTAGTTCCTACATGGAGAAGCAGGAAGGGGTAGCGAGCCAAATGTTTACTCACTTTCAGAAGACTCTCGGTCATGCGAGCTCCTGGTAAGCAGCACACTTCTCGAGATTGCAGGTCTGACGGCAGATGGATGACTCAGTCCCTCTTAGAAGGGAGACCCCGACCACCACCTCCCGACTTCTTCTTTTGGTGGTGGTGGTTGTGGAGCCTCCATCCTTAGGACTATGCATCCCATGCCTTCCAGTAGATTTCTTCCCTTCTGATTTCTTCCCTGAGAGGTCCTTGCCAAAGCATTCTCCACCGCAGTGCCTGTGGAAGGAGACTGAAAGCGGTTACTTACCTCTACAGGAATGGGGGATAGCTGAGTTGACCTTCTTCTCCTTCTAGAGGTTACATGCTGCCAGTTTTCTTCCTTGTCCTATAGTGCCCTGACTGGTTCTTTAGCCTGCAGGATTAAACACTGCCTTCTATTAAGGAAGTCTTCATCCTTTCTCATAGAATGTAGGGTTGATACTTGGGTCTCCAGTCCTCTAATTTTTTCTTCCAAAATGGTGACCAGCTTGCACTTAGTGCAGATGAAATCCCTTCTTTCTTCTGGGAGGAAGACAAACATGGCACATGCTGTGTAGGTAACAACAGCAGACCTATCACCATCCGTACCTGCCTTCCTTCTGAGAGATTCCTCAGTTGTTATTAAATGCCTCCTTGAAGGGCACAAGTGTAGTGAAAATATTTTAAAGAATGGCAAGTGTATCTCACCCCCTTCCCAACTCCCTCTCCAAACTCCCTGTTAACAGCCCCTGTTCACAAGCTCCCTGGTCGCTGACACTCCTTTACAAAGCCCTGGACTACCTGATAGCCACTTCCCCTGATTAAGGCTCAACCAATGAGCAGAGGCGTCTAGATTTCAAACCCTGATTAGAAGTTCTTTTGGGAAAGAACCAGAGCCTGATCCTGTTGGCTGCCAAATGCCTTCTACAGTATCCAATGGAAACTGAAGGTGTCCATCAAGTCCTAGGATTGGATTCCTCCCAAGCATTCCTAGTTTGGTTGACTGCAGCAGGAGAAGCACACACTCAGCACTTTGGAGGCTGTTTCCCATTGTTTGCAAACCTCAGTAAAATTACAAAAGACCTGGCTGTTGTACCACTGAATGTTGTCTTCTCTGCTGGAGGTTTTTGATTATCAGTGATTCTGTGGCTACCTCTTCCATTTAACATTAGGATTTAACACATCATATGTCATCATCTTATTTTAAAAAATCTTCAGGTGATTACACCAGTGAGTATCTGACCTGAGTCACTGAACGGGAGGAGGGAAGAATGGAGGAGGCTAGTTAAACCATCTTGTTAGTCTTTAAAGTGCTACATAGTTTTTCCTTTTGTTTTAACAAGAATTAAAACACCTTAAAGATCATCATCATCACAGGCATGGTCCCCGCTTTTTTGAACCTTGCATGGTCACTGATGTGAAATGGCTGCACATAGTGCAAGTGTAACTCATTGCCTGAGCCACAGCAGCTCTGAGTCTGTTGGATACAGCTCTCAGTGAGGTGACCTGGTCCTTTAGCTCACATTGCTGTGACACTTGCTTCAACGCTAGAGAGCCTTGATTCTATCTTTGGTGATGAGGAACAAGGCAGTGAGGGAAACATGTAACACAGCAGTCTTAGCCTGTGCAATTAATAATACCTGTGATTAGAAAAAGCTTGAAAGAATTTTTAAAAATCTAATGATAATTTCTGCTGTTTTCCCTTCCCCTCCCCTTTATTGTTGCATTATTGCTTTTCACTCGGCTTGGTGCTGTATCTAAACAGGGTAGTCAGTTTCCCCCTTTTTAATCAATTTTATTCCTACTTTACAATTCCCATGTGATGGGGGCAGAAAATCCCCAGTGGTGGATGTTTAAACCCCCTCAAATACTATTTACAAATCCCTTTTGCTATTTAAACAGTTTGGTGGCAAGATTTCTATTAAAGTTAGAATTTATTAAAATTCTTTAGCCCACTCAAACTCCCAAATTGAGCCTAAATTTCCATTCACAGCCTGGTACCCTTTTCTCCTGCTTCATGCCTATTCCTTTGATAGCTGCTGTCAGAAGAGGTTTCCATCACTTCTCAGGTCTGAGTAACTGGTTCATTATAAAGGCAATGTGACAGGTGAGGAAAACAGGATGAACACCTTTGCTTAACCACTGAACTTATACATCTAGAAATCAATCTTCACGAGGCTGATTATTCTTGCAGATGTCCAACTTCCAGGAAAACAGTATGGTTCAGAAGCAGCAAAAAGATTGTTTTGGTTGTAGGGTAGAAGATTGCAGTGTCAGCAAATGGATAAACTGCACAGGCAATACAAAAAAAGTACATGCTAGAAAGACTAGAAGCAACATGTCTCACCAAAATAGGCCAGAGCTCTGGTGGCCTCAGAGAGTGGGCTCCATTACAGCCTAGCTCAGAGCTTTGGCTAAATGAGCCTTCCTCCAACTGAGAGACTCAGGGGAAAAGATGAGGGCAAAACAACTTCAGAAACTCAGAGGTTTCCAATTGCAGGGGTACTTGCTATGGCAACGTCTGGTAGATTTGAATCCTTGACACTGCACCTTATACCATAAGACTCTGCTGCTGGCTCAAGATTTCATAGCTGCATTTACCTTGAAGAGAGTGTATATACAAATGTACATCAAAAAGCTGATAGGGAAAGAAATTGACAGGATAAAGAGGTTTCATCTTTCTGTCACCTACAGAGGGTCTCACTGGTACTGTCTCTTCTCATCCAGCTCAGTCAATATTGCAGTAGCTTGGCTGTGGAGCTGGCTTGAACCAAGCTTGTCTCTGAGGCAAAAAAATTTAAAACATTTACATAAACAACTGACTCCCCAACTGGTTCTCTGTGGGCAACTCCCTGGCCACTGAATTCAAAGGGGCTCTGCAGAGGTGTAGGGCAACGCTCCCTCTAATCTTTTCCATCCATGTGCGGCTTTTTTCTGTCCGAGTACAGAATACATTTCTATGCGCACCGAGGCATGTGCAAATGTGCACCGCCAGTAGAAACACAAAACCTAGCTGTGAGGGGCTCTGCCAATTGGCTGGGCAGCACTGGAATTTCTCCTGAGCAGCACGTGCACACAGTCTATAGGAGACATTAGTGTATGGATTCACCTATGCAGCTCCAGTTGAATGATTAGGATGGAAATAAGGAGTTGATTTGCTTTCCTGCTTTGGGGAGATATTTCAGGAATGAACGGATCCTGTGAGGGCCTGATCCTGTGAGGATCACTGACACAGACACTGAGGCTTTGTCTACACTGCAGGGTTTTTGTGCAAGAAGCCTTTTGCGTATGAGATCTTGCACAAAAACTTCTTGCGCAAAAGCGCGTCCACACCTGCACACTATTGGATGCTCACCCACATATAAAGTCCCCTGGAACTGGTTCTAGCCAGGCTAGAGGTCATCAGTGGCTCTCGAATGCTGTTGCCAGAGCCCTCCAGAGATGCACGCTTAAAGGGACAGCCGCTGCTCTGTTTCTGCTGCCTGCATTCTAGCCTCTTTGGCAACGTAAAGCTTCAGCAGTGCCTGCTGTGTGTGCCCTGTGCTTTTTGGGGACGACACAGCTTTTTCCTCCTCTGACCTGTGTGCTATGGAGCTGGAGATGCCCCTGGGCATGCGACCGACCCCCCAGGGCCATCCTGCTTCAAGCAGCATTCCTGTTCCAGCTGGAGCTGGACCCCGAGATCCTCTTCATCAGCCTCTGGCTGGCTGCGGGTGCTCCACTCTGGCTGCCCCAGACCACAATACACTGAAGATTCTGGAGGCTGAAGAGCAGCTCGGACTAGTGGGACTGGCTGGACTTGGAGTGGTGGGACAACTAGCAATGGGCCCAGAACTTCTGAATGCAGAAAGCCACCTTCCAGGAGCTATGTGCCTGGCTCGCCCCTGCTCTCCAACAATGCAACACCCACCTGTGGCCCGCCATCCCACTCCAGAAGTGGGTCACCATCTCGCTGTGGAAGCTGGCCGGAAGTCCACCGTCAGGGCCATCCTGATGGAGGTAAGGAGATCACAGGCTGCAGCCCCTGCATGGAGGGATACGGGGTGGGGGGGTTGCATAAGGGGGACCCTCAGGACAGGGGGGCTGGGGACTGGACAGGGTGGACAGGGGATGGGGGAAAGGCCTGGCCCCAGGGGCTTGTGCCTTCTCACCCTCACACAGGCCTGATCCGGGGGGGCGGGTACGGTCTCACGGAGTGAGGGGGGGGGGCCATGTCCCCCTGGGCATATACAACCCCTCACTCATTCTCTGTTTTGTGTGATCCCATCTCTCCTTTTGCAGGTCATCTGGGCCATCAGCTCCCTGCTGCTGCACAGAGTTGTCCGGCTCCATGACCTGGAGGCCACCATGGGCAGCTTTGCTGTCCTGGGGTTCCCCAACAGCGTGGGAGCAATCAACGGCATGCACATCCTCACCCGGGGCCTGGAACATTGAATGGCCCATTTTGTCAACTGCAAGGGCTACTTCTTTGTAGTCCTGCAGGCCCTGGTGGACCACTGGGGCCACTTCACAAACATTAATGTGGGGTGGTCGGGCAGAGCTCATGATATGGCTGCGCAGGAATAGATCTCCATATTGCATCTCTTTGCCCGGGGTTCCTGGAGCGACTCCTCCTCCCCCCACAACTGGAGAAGGGTCACGATTTCTGTGCTTGACCAGGCTGGTGCACGGCGTTTGCTGCCTCTGGGGGGGTCCTGGGAGACCTGTGGCTGCTCCCTGGCAGGTGGGTCTCAGGCACCTGCTTGCTCTGCCATTCTGTGGCAAACAGAGCCGCGTGGCCAAGGCACCTGCTATGGGCAAGCTTCCGGCTACAATGGCTGTGCAGGGTGCCTGCAGCTTTAAGAGGGGCAAGCAGACAGGAACTAGAGAATTGTGATTGCCTGCTACGGAGCATCCAAGAGGCCACCTGTGGTTTTTCTAGGAGGCCAGATCTTGCGCAAAACCCACTGAGGAGTGTCCACACACACCATTTTGCACAAGAGCTGTAGCGCAAAAAGGAGTTATTCCTCATGGGGAGAAGAATAATTCTATCAGCAAAAGCCCTCTGTCCTGTCGATTTACTGTTTGTTTGGGTTTTTTTGTTCAAAAACCTTGTAGTGTAGACATAGCCTGAAGGATGCTCAGTGTGTGGCAGCAGTGGACCTGATGAGCCTAAGAAGTGAGGAGCTCCCACCACTCCATTAGCAACTTCAGGGTGTTCAAACCAGGCCCTGAAAATCTGGAAAACCTGTTGATCCAACGTTCAACACACACCAAAAGGGATTTCATGGCTGAAAACATTCATCCATTTGATGCATTAAATAAAAAAATGAAACTCCCTAAAACTAGCACAATACACTCAGGGAATTATGCCAGGGGAAGATCTGTGCACTTATCAGCAAGAGAAATGACAGAAATGCAGCTCAGCAAGGCAGACCACATTTCAATAATGTCATCACATTCTTTTGGCCCAACCTCAAATTGTTTATATCTGAAATTGACACGTTTTATTGGGTCTAAGTAGTATCATAAAAACAATAAAAAGTACCCTGACATTTCCTCTTTCCCTGCTGCCTCAGCCTCTGCTGTCTTGACCTTCTGCTGTCTGCAGTCACTCCATATTTCAGAGCAAAAGTACCACAGAAACTTTTTTCACTGCAAAGTTGGCTGATTTTTGAAATATTGGAAGATCTTTTTTTTAAAAATAGAGTGACCATAAAAAGTTATATATTTCTTAATTAAGCATGGAAAGAGAACATTTTAAGAAAAAGTTTAGGGGAACATATATGGTGGGAGGGATCATTAAAGTCTCATGTAGGTTACTATGGACAACCCATCAATTCCAGCCTATATCATTACAGAATATGAATATCCTGATCACGTCAGCCAAAAAATTCTAGTCTAGTAATCAGTAGCTTCTAATTCTTCCTGTTCCAACTATCTACCCAGCTCCTTTATGAAAAGGGAACGTAATCCTACCTGCCATGGGCTATGTAGTTTAAAAACTATCAAGTGCCACCTTGGCCTCTATCCCAATAGATATCTCAAGCTAAGTAGGGGTTGGACAGGGTCACCACATAGCAGGGTCACCACATTCACCTCCAAAATAATATGGTGCTGCTTCATTAGGTGGTGCTTCCTTAATTCTGCACCCCTGTACAATGATAGAGGGCTCATTGCCATTGGAGATGACAGTTTGGTGGGAAAGGTGTAAAACTGAAATCCTTCCCATCTGAGGTCATTAAAAATTTGGTACTTTTTGCAAGTACTGGAGTGTTTGAACCCAGCGCCCTGACCACATTTCAGTGTAGGAAGTAACATTCAGCTTCCCTAAGATTCTTCAAGAGGCTGCAGTTGGACACAATGTTCTTCTTCACTTCATGTCCTAAGGCTAGAGCAGTGGTTCTCAAACTTTTTGAGCTCCGGAGCCCTTTACATGCGTAAAAATTTATGTGGAGCCCCAGCGGTCCACTGATTGTATGTGTTGTACCTATCGATGGTTCCAGTTTGTGAACCTCACGGAGCCCCTGGAGATGTCTTGCGAAGCCCTGGGGCTCCACGGAGCACAGTTTGAGAAACACTGGCCTAGAGTATAATATTGCTAGAAATGGTGAGACAGCTGTTGTGCTCCAACTCAAAGATCGCTGCTGTTCAGTGGCAAATGAATTGCTTTCTATAGCTGTTTGTAGTGTTTAGTTAGCATCCTTACAAATGAAATATGCTGAATCAGATCATTACCATTCAGAATCCTTTAACCTTACTATAAATCTAGCCCTTTGCAGCATGAAGGGTTAAAGAAATAAGCAAGGGTGATGCCTATCAGCAACCAGTTCATTTTCTACTTTGAAAATATTTGTCCTCTCTTTATGCCTGAGTTATGGTGATAAATATATTGTGGTTGTATTATTAGGAAGACAGTTGCAGTATCATGAAACTACTTACTGTATTACACAATTCATGAGCTCCTGGCAACAACTCTGCATTAAACCACTTAACACAGGTCACTTATCCTAAGTTTAGACATTTACATTCTAACCAGAAACCTGGCAGGGAGCTGCAGCTTACTCCATTCTGTTCAGATTTCAACTGCAGGCTATAGGAGAGCTGAAAATAGCATTCCCCTTTTTGGAATACCTTGGCCCACAGATCAGAGGAAGAGTTAATCATATGATCCCCGGCATAGCTTTTAAAATCTCCTTTAGCTAAGCGATGTGTCATGGAGCATAACTGGGTAGCAAAAAATCAGTTTTTAAAGATGGTTTCCCAATGCAGCAGAGAATATAGAGGAGAGGCTGCAAGGAAGCCCTATGTGTATATTATCAACATCCTTCCAGCCTGAGTCAATGTGTTGAAACAAACTGCACATTCACCCACACCTTTCTGACTGAATTAGAATGTATTGAAACAAAGGCTGTCTAGGAAACTCACCCACAATCTGCTAAACTGGCAGGAGGAGACACTCAAACAGAGACAAGTAAATAAAGATTGTAGAGCCACCTTGATGACTTAGCAAGCTGTCATCTTTCTCTTCCACAGCAGATTTCATTACCTGAGCCCAAGCCGTTGGAGTCCCTGATGGCAAATCCTCTCAGGAGATGGGCTCAGCCCCTCCCAATAAACATGCCAGGCTCTGCACCCAGCTCTTAAATTCTGGCCATACTCCTTACCCATAATCCCCATCAAACTCATCTTTGGCAGACAATGGATCTGTCTGGAGATTGCAGACAGAGGACATATCCTCAAAAATAATAAATAAAGGAGCTATAGCGGAAGAAAATTCATGGGCAAATGGTGGCAATAAATTGTCATTCTCTGAATGTATCACAAAAAGTATTAGTTCATAAAAACCTAACTGGATGAATAATAGGTTATTTCATTGTGTAAACATCCTCCTAAAAATAACCTTATTGGAACTAAAACATCTATAGCAGTACAATCTATTAATCATTTTAATGTATATCTAATCTCACAACAAATTTATTAATATGTTATATCCGGTAATGGGCCTGATCAAACACAGATAAATTGCTGTGCTTTGAATGATTGATAACTATTAATCAGAGCTGTTGAGTGGAGCAAA
>JANRFK010000975.1:7606681-7622576 GCA_030068395.1 Apalone spinifera | reverse complement strand
GAGGCCCCCTAATTCGAAATAAGTGTCTACACAGCCCTTATTCCGAATTAGCTATTTCAAATTAGGCGTTATTCCTCATAGAATGAGGTTTACCAAGTTCAAATTAAGCGCTCCGCTATTTCAAATTAAATAGATGCTATTAAAGTTAATTCACACTAACGCCTGTTAGTTAGAATTAACTTTGTAGTTTAGACATACCCTCAGACAGTTTATGGAAGTGCTAGTCAAAGCCAGGTATAATTTCATATACCTGTCTTGCCATTTAAAATTCCATTATTTGTACATTTTGGTTTGTGATTTGGAGAGCTCACTGTTTCATAGATTTGTATGGGGTAAGCTTTTAGTTTGAATAGTTGGCACCCACTGCAGTCAATGAAAGTCTGTCCATTCAATGTGATGGAAGTTTAAATCCAGCTGTCTAAAGGGATAATGATTTCTCAACAGGTCTATATGACATGCAGCCCAGCATCTTAATGGAACTTGTTCATGAACTCTGAAAATGTATGGAGGGATGGACAGAAGTAGGAAAAATTGTGGCTCATAGAGTATGTCTACACTACAGCACTAATTCAAACTACTTAATTCGAACTAGGCATTAGTCCTCGTAGAATGAAGTTTACCTAGTTCGAATTAAGTTCGAACTAGCGGTTTGCATGTATAGTGCCTATTAAAGTTAATTCGAACTAACGGCTGTTAGTTGGAATTAACTTTGTAATGTAGACATACCCTTACTATCTTCAGTGGAGTTGTTCTTGATTTAGACCACAATAAGGGCAGAATTCCACGAGGTGTAAGGACTTAGTTCGAGTTAACTTTAAACTGCCGCGTGTAGCCGCAGGCAGTTAGTTCGGACTAAGGGGATTTAAAAATGACACCCGGATGGGCAGATGCAAATAAAGCGCAGGATATTTAAATCCCAGGCTTCATTCGCAACTTCGAATGCCTACATTAGCCTCCCTAGTTCGAACTAGGGGGCTAGTGTAGACATACCCTATAGTTCCTGTCTCCTGGCCCCTCTTAAAGCTGCAGACAGCCTGAACAAGCCTTGTGGCAGGAAGCCAGCCTGAGAGCAGCAACTCACCACGCAGCTCTCCCTGCCACAGGCCTTGCAATCATGGCCCAGCCTCAAGCAGCGCCAGGGGTCCCAGGACCCACCCAGGGGGACCAAGAGGCACGCACCCTCCTGGTCCAGAGCAGAGATCCTGTCCCTCCTCAAGCTGTGGGGCAAGGAGGTCACCTTGCAGGATCTCCGTTCCAAGCACTGCAACACAGAGATCTATGAGAGCATGGCCGAGCCCCTGGTGGAGTGCAGACACCCACCCTGGACCTTGGAACAGGTCCAGAGTAAAGTTAAGGAGCTCCACCAGGGATATCTCCGGGCCAGAGAGCACAACTCGCACTCAGGGGCAAGACCCCATACCTGCCCCTATTACCAGGATCTGCACCAGATCCTGGGAGGGTGGTAAACGTCTTCCCCACCCGTTTTGGTGGCCTCCAGCCTCCAGACCCCTATCACCATGGTGGAGGAAGAGCAGGAGGACCAGGGCCAGCTGAAGGAGGTGGAGGAGAAGGACACAGTCACCCTGTCCCCGGAGCCAGTGCCTGTCAGCCAGGATGTCTCCCAGGCCTTGTCAGACATGAGAGAGAGTGCTTCATGTGAGTGGTCTTAGTTTGTCACACACACAGGCAGGGAAGCCTGGCACACAGGGGGTGGGGGGTGAGTGTGACTCAGGCTGCTCGGGATGGACATTGTGCTGCGGTCCACGCAGGGGAGGCCACACATATCCTGCCACGGGGCTCGGGGCCCCTCCCAGCACCTGCCAAGACTGGAAGTAGGCTAGCCACAAGGGCACAGGCACGACCCCAGACACCAAGAAGTGCTGCACACAGCACGTGGGCATGCCAGCACATGCAAGGCACCAACCACACATGCAAGGCACCACCAAGGCAGTGCTGTGAGCCACAGTGTGTGTGTGGACACCAGAGTGCCAGGCTGCTACTGGCTACTCTGCCCCCCTTGAGGGGATCCCACTGTGGCCAGACACTTCCCTTGCCTGCTTGTCCATGGGCTGGAGGGGAGAGGAGGGAAGGGATAGCACGGTCTTCTGGGCACCTTGGGGCCCCTGTGAGGCAGAGCCCTCTGTGCAGGCCGCACATAGCTTAGCTCCCAGGACATCCCCCTCCTCTGGGCTGAGGACTGTTGGTCACTGTTGGCCTGCCTCTCCCTCTTTGTGTTGTCCACAGCTGGACCAGCTGGGACAGAGGGGCGAGCTACACCAGCAAAGCCAGCCGCCAGAGCCTGGGGGACCTGAAAGCGCGACAGGGTCCAAGAAGACCTCATGCGCCAGCATGTCAGCATCCTGAGTGACATGCAGCAGACCCTGGCACAGAAAGTCCATGAGGACTCCGAGTGGCAGAACCACGCATGGGACAAGTTCATGCAGCAGTGTGATAGCATGTGTGCCATCATGTCGCACATGATGGCACACTTGGCTGCTGACACTGCTTCTGGCTTCCACCCTCCTGCCCCCTCTGCTATGCCCTTTCCCCCTCTGCCTGCCACAAACAGGTCCAGGTCTCCCAAGCGGATGACCCCCTGCAGCAGGATGGCATTGTTGGCTCTCACCACCTGCAGAAGGAGACACAAAAACACACAAAACAGAGAATCAGAGGAGGTGCCTGAGTTTTTGGGAGGTCTCCTTCCCCCCTCCTGCCCTCAAACACCCCAGGAATCACCCCTTATGAGCTCCCCCTCCCCCCCCGAGCAGCAGGACTGTGTGAGGGCGGGAAGGCACAGCCTCTCAGGGACGGGGCTTCCTCCCACTACCACTCCACCCCCACACCTCCCAAGCTCCCCTTTCCTGAGGGTCCCCCTTTTCCAGGACTTCCCCTCCTGCAGGAATTGCAGCCCCTAGAGTGCCTTATCTCCACGAGAAGGGCCCCAACGGTGGACTTCCCCATGCCAAACTGGTTGCCCACCAACCGGTAGCTGTCTGGGGGTGGCAAGCTTCCAGATGGTGATTATGACCCACTTCTCCAGGGGGCTGGTGGGCCGCAGGTGAGTGTCGCATCTCCAGAGGGCGGGGGTGATCCAGGCACATAGTTCCAAAAAATCAGCCTGAAGTCTAGACGTAGTCTCAGTAATAAATTATTATTTCCCACCCCTGCACTAGCTCAGTTACTCTGGCTGCTGAGAGGTGGGGTGGAATCAAAGTTCTGCCTATTTCCTATATCATCCCCACATCAAGTGCCCAAACTTCAGCTGCATGCTCTCAAAGTTGTGTAAAAGTATGTGAATAGCTCCCCTTTGTCTTGGGCATTCTCAAGCCTTAGGTCTAGGAAGCCTACTTAAGGTGTCAAGGGATGTCAAAATCCAGCCCTAGATAATTCAGAAAAATTATTATTGCACATGGAATTCATTAGGTTGTGTCTGTACATGGGAACCTACTGACACTATTCATGAGGCCAGAGAAAACTTATCTTGATCAAGTTGGCAGAATCTGACCTTCAAGTATTAAGACATTTCCTAAAATTGGTATAAAACATCAAATTATGTATTAAATAACACTGCCTGTGATTTGTAAGCAATATATATTTACCTTGTCCCTACATAGCACATCTGAGAGATGTTGTGTAGTCTTCTTTATAATGGTGATATTAGAGATACAAATGGCATGAAGAGAAGAAGTGTATAGTAGCAATACAAAAAAAGACCTGTTTATTAATAAAATGCTGTCAGATTAACTAACAGTAAAGCAAAACCTATCTAGAAAATGCTTGAAAGATAATTCTTCATTCCAAAATGGTATTTTGGAGTTATGCAGTAATAAAAATTGCTTTAAACTTTCCATGAGATTAAAAGTGCTGCTAAAAAATTGCTGCTAAAAACTTAAGTTTAAAGTAAGTACTAAATAATAGACATTAATGTTGAAATCATACTATGGTTATATTACATTTCAAAGAGAGGCACCTCTCTACATTTTCAAGAGGTAAACGGCATCTGATATCACACTTCAGCTCCTCTATGCAGCTAAACAGCCTCTGGAAATGTGCAGATTTTAAATGCCAGACAGGGCCTGATTTATAACTCACTGAAGGTCAATGGATTTTTTCCCATTGGCCTTCAATGGGCTTTGGACCAGGTTCTTGATGCCCAGAGAAGGAAATGCATTTACATTTGCCTGGCAACAGGGTCTAGACAAGTGGCTATCTTTACAGCTTCAGAGTTATAGAAATCCAAGCAATTCCACAGAGCTAATTCAATGGACTCCTGACCAGGTTTTCCTGACCCAAAGAAGAGCTCTGTGTGCCTCAAAATCTTGTCTCTCTTGCCAACAGAAGTTGGTCCAATAAAGGATACTACCTCACCAACCTTTGGTTTAGGCTGCTCTCACATTTTTATATTATACTACACAGGACACTTAAGGAGGAAATAAAAAAAAATGTGAGCAAATCAGAGGGAAATCAGAGAAAAGAAACACAAAATGGCTTTGGGGACTGATTTATGAAGAAAAACTGAGGCCAAAGCTTTCAACTTTTGGATTTCTTGCTGGTGTTGAAGTCTCAGATAGTAGTATCCATGTGTAATGCTCTTCACTGTCTCTAGTTGACTAGGAAACTACACCCCATCAGGGCAGATATAGATCTGGCCTCAATATTCATGCCCTTATCAGCTCTTGGCTAAGACTATAGCAATGTGATATATCTGGGCATGAAACCTTCAGTGCTTAGGGGACTCTAATTAATACAGAACACACAACACACCTGTCCTCCAATTTCTACATTTGCTTTCCTTCAGCTATTAAATCAGCTTCAGGTTTTTGGTCCTGATCTTGAAGTTGCTCAGTCGCCTGGGTCAAGAATATATATAAAATCAGCTACATCTCTATTACTATAAAATCAGCTAAAGCTCTGGGATTAAGACTACAGTCAACAACTCCTCATGCATATGGGAGACAGAACTTTTCAGGAGTCAGTCTGAGATCATGGACTGAAACCTCAATGCTTTCCAACGCAGGGCACGATACATTTATTTGCCTCCTTTCTCTAACATTTATAACATCCAATTGTCTAAATTACTTGGCCCTCTGATGTATTTAGCAAGCCTGAAATTTTAATTTTAATTAGCTGCCTGAGTGTATATTTAGGTGTATAACTGTAGTCATCATTTGAAAATTGTAGTTAATGCTTCATTAAACAACTACTAAGTGGGCTAAGACAACTGTCATCAAGGATTTGAAAGGTGTAAAATGGAAAACGTAACAGGGTCCTGACCAACAATTAGAGCTCCTAGAAGCTATCCTAATACAAATATTAAGAACTAGAAGATTTAGCCAGCATTGCTTGGGTCCTTAATTCAAACAAGTCTTGCTTTTCTTCATTTAAATGATTGCTCTGGGGTGGGTCTGAGGATGGGGGGTTCAGTACACAGGGTGTCCCAGGAAGAGAGGACAACCCCAGCCCTCTCTCATAACAGTAACTTGGAGACAGGTGAGACATGGCTGTCAATGGCCGCTGCAGCAGACACAGTCACAAAAAGGATGCATGTCTTCTGGCTGGGAGACAGATGAACAGACACACAAACAGACAAACTCTGAAATGTATAGTCGATGGCTGTTCCTTTCTCTGCTCCTACCATTTGCTGGCCCAATAGAGTTATAGCTGTCCTGATCCCCATCTCTGGCTCTCTTTGCTTCCCCCTGTAGTCATTCTACAGTATAACTGTACCTCCTACTGGTCCCCTCCCTTTCCATTTTATGATAAACAGTTGAATCCCAGACACATCCCATTGTGCTGGCACAACCAAACCCTGACCTTGCTTTAAGTTATGGTAAGAAGAAACTGCATGCCACATTTGGTGGCCCTAGCTATTAGCATTTAGGAGGCGTGCTTAAACAAACAGACGCATAGACAGATGAACAGATGCACAAACTCTGTGAATTATATAGTAGATAATAAACACCAAAGAGAAAGAATTCTTTGGAGGAGTGGAGTAGGAGGAAGGGGAAACGGATGGCTTAAATGACTAAAATTAAGAACAGTGGATTGTAAATGAGCAAAGAAAAAATAAGGTAAATCTCAAACCATTTCTTCCTCCACTTACCTCTTCTCCTCTGTAAAAAAAGGTTTCTGAGGGAAACAAAGCTCCATTATATAAATCTAAGGGAATTGACAGTCTGGCCAGGACCCTTACCAATTTGCAGGGGGTGAGAAGAAGGCATCTCTGAGCTCCTGGAGGGGTGGGGCCTTGGATAGAAGGGATGGAGATAAGAATAGCCAGACCTCAGACCACAGTGTGTACCCCCTCCCCCAGCATTGCTTCAAGCATGCAGTGGCAGTGACTGGGAGCACCAGGCCCTTTTGAATCATGGGACCCTGGGGCAGTTGCCCCCTTTGCCCTCCCTGTCAGCAGGCCTGTTTAAATAATTTAGGAAATTAGACTGGACAAAGTATTGAAAGGAGCAACCTCACCATGGAGAAAGGATGGATAAAATGACCCGAGGAGAGTTGTTCCAAAAAAGATGGAGAAAGTTATAGTTTTAAAGCCACCTCCACCTCTTTTGCTTTTGTAAGATATTTAAGTTTTTGGAAGTAAGACTTTTTGACCTGCTTTACTGTTGGTCAAAATATAATTCAACATTTTTTGATAAAGACAATTTCCAGATTTTTTGTGTATATGTTTCAAAATACTGAAGTTCCAAATTTGAAAAAAAAACCATCAATCAGCTCTGCACCTGAGTGATATTTGTGATTTTAAGAATCTATAGCATTAAAAAAAGATATTTATCTATTTAGCTGCCGCAAGCTGTAGGATCTTTAATAGTTTTTACGGAACTTCCAAACACTATGATAGTATGAAAGGGAAAGCGATAAATTGGTCACTTCTTAGATGATTTAAACTCACATACCTGCACTGAGTACAATGGCACTATATCCAATACTCCCACTCAAGATCCAACCCACAATGTTTAAAGGTTCAGACCTACATCCTTACTTACTCAGAAGTGCAGGGTGGGTCCTTGAAAGTTTAGGCAATGCTGGGGCTAATGATTTTTTCACATGGATGTTTTAAGAAAACTTTATTAGTTGGGTCCCAGAAAAAATAGATTACTTTTGTTCTTGCTGGCAGTTCAGTAATAGCATTCAGTCATGTTTTTCTGCTCCTTGGGTATACACTAGTTTCTTATGCAGTTTTCAGCAGATACAATAGGCTGAGAGACAATGAGGGGATAGGAAGACAGTGAGGGTATGTCTACACTACAGCCTAATTTGAACTAGGGCTGCAAATGTAACTGCCCATGTCTACACGCGGCAGTGAAATGGGTGTTCAGAATAAAGCCCTAGTTCGAACTACCTGTTATTCCTCCTGTAATGAGGTTTAACAGGTAGTTCGAACTAGCGCTTTATTTCAAACGCCCGTTTCACTGCCATGTGTAAATGCGGGCAGTTACTGCGGGCTTGTACTGTGGGATATTTAAATCCCAGGTTTGATTTGCAATTCCGAATGCCTCCATTTGCAGCCCTAGTTCGAATTAGGCTGCAAGTGTAGACATACCCTTAGGTAGATACAATGATGGCTGGGAACTGAAAGCTTTCTCTGCGTTCCCTTACATTCCCTTTTTTGATGCTGTAATTCCAGCAAGCAAGTATTAATAATAAATAAAAAAAAACATGAGGGTTATCAGAAGTGATCCCTTCCCACTTTCAGGTAGATCTGAACTTCTTTTTATTGATTTGATGCAAACTTTATTTCATCCAGAGCATTTCTACATAAGCTTTCAAGGAAGATCTGAGTTTGAGCAACCTAGGCAAAAGATCCTTCCCCTTCCTACACCAAGGAATGAGGAAAAAAGCCTTCAGACATCAGGAAGATGTCTGCAGTATTTGTAGTTGAAGTCTTTTCCTAGGAAAATGGACATGTCCAAAGCACTGAAGAAGGCAGGGCCTGTACAGGCAAGTTGCTAGCTGATTTAGTCTCACTTCACACTAAAAGGGTAATATCAAGCAGTATTTTATTCTGGAATTTTCTGTTTTCCTTGTGGCAAAGCTTTATGTTTCATGTCTGTCTGGGCATTTGCGAAGTGACCTTACCATTGGTGCTAAAGGATAGAAGCTAGACTTGTATCTAAGTTGGAGGTAATAAGATGCAACTATCATGAACTGCATTTCACATTGTCCTCTCTGATATACTCGTGAACTCTCTTTAGAATTTGTATTTTTTCAGCCTTTGGTTCATTTAAAACCAATGGATTGTGCAAATCAAAAATACTTTCTAGATATTTGTTTCCTTTCATTGGGATGACATGCTGTCCTATTTTCCCTCTCAAGCCTTTTGTTTTGGTTTTTAAGGGGAATGCGGAGATGCTAACGGGCTTTCCTCAGCTTTTAATGTGAATGTAAATCCTCCTGAAAAGCATCAGTTTAACAATTTCTGAGAATAGATCTGGGATCTTTTGAGCCTGCCATTAGTCCTTCACAAATGCAATTTGTTGGTTGAATGAGCATGGTGCTAAACTGAATCTCACAAGTTCTGAAACTGAGGATAATAAGTTAATTAATTAATAAAATATACCCAGCATGAGAATTAGCACCGTGTTTTGATTTTTCCCTGATGTCCAATTCTGACATGATTACTGCATCATGTGCATGGAACAAGGTGATAACATCTACAGAATCCCAGCTACTATCCCATTCTCAAATACTTCCCAATGCTTTTCTCATACACTTTCTGGAACCCTGGGTGCCTGTTGCCCTTTCCCTTTTTACCCACCACCTCCTTTAGAGGCGCAACACACCCTTGGTTTGTGAGAAAAAATAGCTCAGGTTGTTGCAGTTTCACAAGTGTTTTCTCTCTGTCACTTGCTACATGTAGACTTAGCCAGCACCAGTCTGAGTTGTGTATCTCTAGCATGCAAGCCAGGGATCTATCAAGCACTGGAGTATCAGGGATTTTGCTGAGATGAAGCATGTTGGTCTGCTCCAAATGCATCACTTAAAAGCACCTGTTGGTCAACTAGTGGAGATCATGTAGCACATGGGAAACGATGTAACACAGCATTGAAATATGCTAGGAAAAATCCAATAGTACACAATTTGTATCTCCAATATTCATCTCATTTTCTTCCCCCTCAGATGCCTTCCTATATTTCCAGCTTGTTGTATTGATGGAACTAAGGGGTGGTTTGTTGTACCATGGTGTGTGATATTAAATTCCTCCCTTATTGCTTAACTCAGCAGATTCCCTAGACTGAGAGGAGAGAAATGAAGAGTAAGGGAGGGAGACAGAGAAGCAGATTCCCATGACTGGGAGATACAGCTCTCAACCTGTCAACATCCCAACTGTGGACAAAAGGAAATAGCTAGTCCTGGAAATGTTTAATGCAGAGGTGGTTTCATTTCCATAGCTCTTTAATAGATCTTGTAATAACATCTGTTTTCTAATGAGGCTACTAGACTTGTAATAATATCCAAAAAGCCCAGCTGGGTTCCCTTTGGTTCTGAACCTGCAAGCACTTTACATACAGAGGCTCCTAACATCAGACCTTTGATGCACATGCCAGGAAAAGCACATAGTTATTCATGTGCTTAAAGTGAAGCATGTGCTTAAGTGCATTGCAAAAAAAGGCTCCACTGGCAGCAGGAACTTTTCTTTTTCTGATTTTTCAGGATTGCCAGCAGATTGCAAAATCCATTATCTGCCTGGCTCTGCTTCCAAGAGTAATCCTTGTGTATGCTCATCTTCAGAGAGTTATAGAAATGAAGGGCTGGAAGGGACCTTGAGACGTCATCAGGTCTCTGCACTGAGACAGGATTTGATACAGCTAGGCCATCCCTGAGAGATATTTGTCCAGCCTATTCTGAGAAATCTCCAGTGATGAGGCAATTCAGAGCTTCACTAGCCTTCCTTATGGATCTCTTGATTGGTAGGATGGTGAAAGCAGATAGGGAAGGAAAAAAGAATAAAAGATGGTCTGTTCTTTAATGACAATAAAAGGGCTTCCTTGAATACAAGTGTTTGAACATAACTATTTCAGGTTTGGTGTTTAACTGCTTTTCATGTTTCCAAATCTTTCTGGCCAAGAACCATTATTTTCTCTCAAGGGTAATTTGTATATTTATCAAAATATTTTTCTAGCAAAGGGACAGCGTATGTCAAATATTAGCAACAAAGGATTCCCACTTCTCTCCCAAGAGCTGGGCTCACATAAGATAACGTCACATACATGATATACAAGGCCCCTCCCAATTCACAGCCATTAAAAACATGTCATGGACAGTGAAATCTGGTCTCCCTCATGAAATCTGGTCTTTTCTGCACTTTTACCCTATATTATACAGATTTCATGGGGAAGATCAGTGTTTTTCAAATTGGGGGCCCTGACCAAAAGGGAATTGCTGTAGCCAGTAGGAATAACTGCTATGCTCATTGTGATCTCATTCTTCCCATACTGCATTAGTTATGACACAGTGTGTATTCAATATGTTTACATGGCAGTTAGGTCCAGTTCAGGTGGACTTCTTCTGAGGGGGCATCAAGGTGCCTGCCAGTTAAAACAGACACAATTTTTAATACAGGCTCTAAGTCCTAGCAAACAGAATGATAAAACCGAAGCTTCATCAAGGTTTTTTAAATTACTAAGAGCACCCTAAGATTTTTTTTCCTGGCTGAAACCAGAATAATATTTCATTCCCACTGCTTACCCTAAAAATGAATTTCCTTTGCCTTCTCAGCTGGTGATTTGTTTTGCATTAATGCCCTTCATAACTCATACGTTTCTCCATTAAAAATTAATGCTCGGTGCTGACATAAACAAATGAAATTTGTATTATTAATGTTTTACATAGGTAAGACTTTGTAATAACAGATTCATCATAACAGACTGGTTTAATTAAAAGACTCACTCGTTCCCTAAACTGATTTCAGACATATTTTTGGATGATGGGAAGAACGTCTTGTAGTACAGACTTGGGAATAGTGATCAATAAGTCATTTGGTGCCTTTTTATAGGTCTGCACTTGGGTTCTCCCATGTGCAGCAGGATGGCATGTAGAAAGGGCAGAAAAGATGAAGATTGACTCTGTCCAGAAAAACAGACCAAGACCTGTGCATCACTTAAACCTTACACTTAGGCTACATCTATACTGCAGGCTTATTGCGCAAGAACCTTTTTGCAGAAGAGATCTTCTGCTGCTGCCCGCTTGTGAACCTCTTTGAGGGACAGCAAAGCTGTAGCAGTGCCTGCTGTGGTTGCCCTGTGCTTCTTTGGACACCACAGCTTTTCCATTTTGTGCCATGGAGCCAGAGATGCCCCTGGGCATGTCCTGGCCCCACACAGCCATGCTGCAGTTTGTGCAGCAGTTGCTTCACAGTGCCATGCTGCTCCTGCAGAAGCTTGACTCCAAGCGCAATGTGAACTCCTTCTCCCTGGATGCAATGGCTACACTGTGGCAACTGCAGCCCGCTATGGAGAGGCAGTTCTGGAGGCTGGATACCAGTTCCAACTGGTGGGACCAGTTAGTGATGGAGCAGTGGGACGACCAGCAGTGGCTCCAGAACTTCTGCATGAGGAAGGAGACATTCCTGGAGCTGTGTGTCTGGCTTACCCCTGCCCTCCAGAGGCAAGACATCCAACTGCGGTCTGCCATCCCCATGGAGAAGAGGGTCGCCATCACCCTCTGAAAGCTTGCCACCACGGACAGCTACCAGTCGGTGGGCATCCAGTTCAGTGTGGGTAAGTCCACCATTGCGGCCCTTCTCATGCTGGTAAGGCCCTCTGGCACTTCAGGCCCTGCACAGGAGGGGGGGGGGGGGCAGAGTCATGGCTGGGGGAGGTGCAGTGGGGCTGGGAGGAAGCCGTGTCCCCTGGGGGGTTGTGCCATCCCGCTCTCACACAGTCCCATTGCTGGTGGGGCAGCCTCATGAAGGGTGTTTGGGGAGAGAGGGCATCGGAGGTGAGCGGGCACCCATCCTCTCTCATTCTCTGTGTGTTTTCTGTGTTTCTCTGTGTCCTTCTGCAGGTGGTGAGGGCCATTAACTCCATTCTACTGAAGAGGATCATCCATCTGTGAAACTGGTGCTGGAGACCCGGGTCGACCACAGTGGACACTTCATGGACATTTTTTGTGGGATGGTGGGGTAGGGCACACGATACCCTCATCTTTAGAAACTCCAGCCTATTCTGCAGGTTGGAGGTGGGCACATTCTTCCCCCACCATGAATTTGCAGTTGCGGATGTGTGGCTGCCACTGTGCATCATGGGGGACGCGGACTACTCCCTCATACCATGGCTCATGAAGTCCTACACCAGATATCTGGACCCCAGCAGGGAACAATTTAAAGTCCACCTGAACTGGGCCAGGAGCCATCTCAAGGCACTCTTCCGATGCCTGCTCACCCACCTTGACATGGGTGGGTGAGCAGGCAATGAACAAGCAGCCCAGGGAAGTGTCTGGCCACAGTGGGATTCCCTTAGGGGTGGCAGAGGAGCCAGGAGCAGCCTGGGGCTCTCTGGGGGCCACACACACAGGGGCGGCTCACAGCACTTTCTATGGGTGTGGCTGCTGTCTCTCACAGGCAGGCATGGCCGTGTATTGTGTGTGTGGGGGGGTCAGGCCTGCACCCTTGTGGCTAGCCTGCTTCCAGCCAGCGGGCCCCCACCCCCAGCCCGTGGCAGGACATGTGTGGCCAGCAGGATCCTAGGCGTGCTCAGGGACTACCTGCTGCATCCACGTGCGACACAGGAACGCTGCACAAGGTTGCACATGCACAGACCACAGCACAGTGTCCAGCCAGAGCAGCCTGAGTGACACTCGCCCCCCTGGTTCCCATGTACCCATCTCCCCTGCCCTCTGAAGTGAGTGACAAAGAGACCACTCACCTGAGGATCCCTCCCAGGCTTCCGAGGAGGCCTAGGAGACATCCTGGCTGCTGACCACCAGCTCCAAAGAGAGGGTCACAGTGTCTTTCTGCTCATCCAGCTCCTCATCTGCTTCCACAGCCAACTGGCCCTCAGCCTCCTGCGAGGGCTTCTGCTATGACTGGCTCATGATAGGGGTTCACAGCCCAGAGTCCATCAGGGTGGATGGGGATTCATCCCCCACATTCCCCAGGATGGCATGGAGCTCCCTGAAGTAGGGGCAGGTGTGGGGTCCTGCCCCCAAGCGCTCACTGGCATGGATGTACTCCAGCCACAGTTCTTTAACCTTACTCTGGACCTGTTCAAAGGTCCAGAGTGGGTGTCTACGCTCAGACAAGGCCTGCACCATCCGGCCAAAGATGTCTGCATTTCTCCTCCAGGGCCGGGGATCCTGCAAGGCTTCCTCCTGTCTCCGCAGCTCCAAGAGGGCCTCGATTTCCAGACCAGACCAGGAGGGTGTGAGCCTTTTGGTGCCCCTGGGTGGATCCTGTGACCCTTGGGGCTGCTCCTAATGAGGGCCAGGGAAGTTGCGAGGGGGCCTCAGGGGCAGACATGCCTCATCCTGGCTTTGGCAGGGAGAGCCACATGGTGAGGTGCACTGTCTGGGGTAGACTTCCTGCCATGAGGCTTGTCCAGGGGGCCTGCACCTATAGGAGGGGCCAGTAGACAGGAACTATAGAGCAGTGATGAGTCGTATAGAGTGTCCACCAGAGCATGTGTGCTTTTTCCTGGAGGCCAATTCTTGTGCAAAAACCCCCTCCTGCCTGTCCACACACACCTTTTTGCAAAAGAGCTCTTGTGCAAAAAGGCTTATTCCTTGTAGAAAGAGGAATAACTCTTGTACAAAAAGCCCTGTCTCCTGACTATCTACTGTACTTTTTCTTGTGCAAAAACACGCTTGTAGTGTGGACGTGCTGTGAGTTTTTGCACAAAAACTCTACAGTGTAGATGTAGCCTTAAGTCCTTTCAGTAGCTGTGTGCTGACCCTTTGCATGAAAGTAAATCTTCTCCAACAGGAACATGAGGTAAGTTTCTAAGCACAAAGATTTCACAGAAAGCCCACAGAAGTCAATAGGAGTTCTTTCCATTCACATCAGTGGTTTTTCGGTTAGGCACATAAAGAAGGTAGCTAGTGAATACACAGTGAGCTTCCTTGCACCTAGAATGTGGAGTCGGCAGAGAACAGACACAAATTCCTAACACTTGGACAGCACATGAAGATACAGATTTGAATCCACAGTAGATTCTTTTGCACCAGAATGGTCAGAAAACTAGTAATAATCATATTACCTGGGTCTTTACATAATACCTGGCGTTATCCCCATTTTACAGGTGGGAAAACTGAGGGACGTGACTTCCCTCATGTCATTCAGAAGGCCAGTGTCAGAGCTGGGACTAGAACTTAATTCCAACTCCCTGGCAGTGTTCTGCATACTAGGCTATACTCCCTCCTGATACATGGCTAGTTTCCTTCAAGTGGGAGAGCAAGTGGAGAACGTAGGGGCAGCACACAATAGACATCTTCACTGCATAGCAGAATGGCAGGACAGGAAGTGAGGCCATGGGCAGTTTCTTCTTTCCAGAGTGGAAGGATGTGCAGACAGAGTGAACATACTATATGTTTTCTAACTTGGGAATACAGACCTTCCCTTCCAACCCCAGAAAGCTGCTCTGTCTGGATCCAGGCTGAAAAACAGACTATTGGGAAAGAAGGCTAAGCACAGCTCCTAAGGCCACACTTGCACGTTATATACACTTCATGGGTTCGAACTAGCTTTGCCTGACAGATTCACAAGAGGCATTTGCTTCTATGTGCAGTGACTTGCTGAAAAAACATGAGTGTGGTTCTGGGCAGAGAGAGAATGAAGAGAAAAGAGAACATTAAAGAATACTCAAGCCAGGCCAATCCCATGTCCTTTTGGACATGACCAGGACTATTTCCAGCATACAGACACAGAAATGCTTGAACTGATGTCTTCACACACCATCATTGACATAACTCGGATGTACTGCCTTTATGGCCGGGCTAATTTTGAAAATCCATCCACAGGTTTATCAATGGAATCTTACTGAGATGGGGTCGCATCAGATTTCAAAAGCTAAAGTAGGGTCAGCATTTGGACAGCGGACCTTAAAAAAAAACCTATCGAGAAGCACAAAATGTTGCCAGTGATTCATTAGGGTGGTGCTCCTCTCTCTAAAGTCAGCACTGAACCAATGTCACAGTGTGAAGATGAAGGAAACTGCATCCAATTGCATCGAGAAGCAGCCTTATGGAGGGCAACTGACAGAGAGGTTCTGGTTACCTGTAGTAATTAAAGACAGAAAAGTTGGAGACTCTTCTCCAACCTAGAACTGTTAACCTCATTTGCCTGGTTAAATTCCCATTGGGTTTGTTTCACAGGGCAGGCCTCACCACCAAGAGCGCCTCCTGCTAGTCACTCAGGGAATTCGCATTTTTAGTGCTGGAGCACCCCCTTCTGGGTTACTGTTATTCTCCATCAGCGTAGGTCATGGCCCACATCTCTCCCAGACCGTGGCACTCTCCTACCTGGGATACTGCCCTACCACAGTGCCCCCACACTCTGGAGTCCTCCCTCTCTGAAGACCCTCAATTCCCCTATGCCCATCTTGCCTCAGTGACCCACTGCCAGTCTTCATCCAGTCCCTGCCACAGGAGCAAACTGCAGTCTGAAATGGACACTCGCCATTGGCAAGGGGGTGTGGACCTGCTGCTTTTGCCTCCCCTGGCTGCCTCCCTGCAGCATTAGTACCCTGAGGCCTTGCTTCAGGCCCTGAAGCCTGGGCGCTTGCTTGACCAGAGCTTCCCCAGCACTGCCTGACTTTCCCCAGCCCTGCTCTAAATCAGGAATCCTCTAGGTTCCCTAGAAACTAGGTCCTTCCTACTCCACAGCCAGAGCAAGAGTGAGGGTATGTCTACACTTGCCCCCTAGTTCGAACTAGGGAGGCAAATGAAG
>JANRFK010000975.1:7595643-7606581 GCA_030068395.1 Apalone spinifera | reverse complement strand
TATGCTTCATTTGCCTCCCTAGTTCGAACTAGGAGGCAAGTGTAGACATACCCTGAGTCTCTTTGGTCCATGAGCCTTTATTTATAATCCCCTCAGGTGGGCCCTAATTGGCTCTTGTTATCTGCTGCAGCCGCTTGCTGCATGACTCCGCCCCTCCAGTCCTCACCCAGAGTTGGGTTTTAACACCTTAAAGGACCAATGCAGGGCAGATGCCCCAACACAGTTTGTAATACCCTGGATAAATTTATTGTGTTCCCAGTGAGGGGGGAAATAAAAAAATGAATTTCCTTAAAAATCAGTTTAAGCTTTATTCTGCCCTCCTGAAAATACCTTCATTGTAAGCTTATGGCTCCATCTAGACTGCAAGCTTCTTTAGAAATAAGCATTTCCAGAAGAGATCTTCCAGAAAAGCTTATTTCGAAATAGCGCGTCCACACACAAAAAGTGAAATTAAATAGCATTGTGCTATTTCAAAATATAGCCTCCCCACCGACTGGATGCTATCTTGCATTTAAGGCCATCCAGAACCAGTTCAGGCAGGACATTACGTCAACAGTTGCTTCCTGCTGCTGTTGCCTAAGGCTACCTGAGACATGTGCTTAAAGAGACCCTCCCCTCGAACAACTGTTTCCCAGCTTCTACTTCTTGCTTGCTTACCTCTCTGAGTGGATGTTCTGCTTGCCCTGCCTTGGGACACCACAGCACTCCCTACCATGGAGCCAGAGCTGCCTCTGGGTATGCGATAGCCCCACACGGCCATGCGGCAGTTTCTGCAGCAGTTTCTGCAGGCAGCCTTCATGGCCCTGCATGAGCTGGACTCAGAGCTCATCAGCAAGATTCTCTGCCTGTGTGCAGGAGCAAAGCCCTTGCAACTGCACCCCACAGTGGAGAGAAGGTTCTGGAGGCGGGACATCAATTCCGACTGGTGGGACTGTCTGGTGATGGAGTAGTGAGACAAACGTCCGAATGAGAAAGGCCACCCTCATGGAGCTATGTGCTTGGCTCACCCCTGCCCTCCATCGAAAGGACACCCAGATGTGAACCAGGATCTCCCTGGAGAAGCGGGTCACCATTGCTTCCTGGAAGCTCGCCACCCCAGAGAGTTACTGGTCTGTGGGCAACCAGTTCAGCGTGGGAAAGTCTACCATCAGGGCCCTCCTCTTGGAGGTAAGGCACTCTCGAGCTGCAGTCCCTGGGGGGGGGAGTACTAGAAATGGGGACCCTAGGGATGGGGGTTTGGCAGTATGGGGGATGGGGTAGGTGAGGAAAGTGGGGGAGAAGCCCCATCCCTGGTGGGTTCTGTAGTCCCATCCTCACACAGCCCTGGGGGAGGCAGATTCAGAGGAGGTGGTCCCTGGGGTGTTTGTGGGGTGGGGGAGAGAAGAGGAGAGGTTCGGGGACCTCCCAAAGGCTCAGGCACACCCTCTGATTCTGTTTTCTGTCTTTGTTTGTCTCCTTCTGCAGGTGTTGAGGCTATAAACTCTTTCCTACTGTGCAGACTCATCAGACCTGGACTCCATCATGGCCGAATTTACTGACCTGGGTTTCCCCAACTGTGGGGGTGCCATGGGTCACAGAACATCAAGCTGACCAGTACATCAACAGGAAGGGATACTTCTTGATGATCCTGCAGGCCCTGGTCAACCACCGTGGACAGTTTTTGACATTTTGTCTGGTGGTCGGGGAGAGCTAATGACTCCCACGTGTTCAGAAACTCCAGCCTCTACCAGAAGCTGGCGGCTGACACATTCTTCCCCCAGCATGACTTCAGGAGCGGGGAAGTGGCGATGCCACTGTGCATTGTGGGGGCTGCGACCTACCTCCTCATGCCGTGGCTTATGAAGCCGTACACTGGCCACCTGGATCCAAGCAGGAACCATTTCAATGTCCACCTGGGCAGGGCCCACATCCAGGCAGAATGCGCCTTTGGGCACTGGAAGGCATGGTTCAGGTGCCTCCTGACCAGCCTTGATGAGGGGGAGCACAACATCCCCCAGGTAGTCTCTGCTTGTTGCGTTCTCCACAACCTTGTGGAGAGCAAGGGAGAGGCCTTTTTACCAGGGTGGGGGTCAAAGGCTGGCCAGGAGGGATGGGCCTTCGAACAGCCGCACAGAGCTACCATCCTCCAGGCCCATCAGGTGTGGGTGTGCATCCGGGAGGTCCGGAGGGAGAGTTTTTCTGAAGGACCTCAATAATTCTCCCCAGGACCTCCCTACTAGGGGCCTGTGCCTTGACCCTCTAGGCCTTCCCCACAACAACCCCCCTTTCCCTGTAGACTCAATAAAAACACCAGTTTTGTGTTTCAAAAAAATCCTTGTATTTTTTTTAATAAAAATAACTGGGGAAGAGGGGGGCTGAGAACCTGGATAAGGGGAGGGGGAATGAGAACCTTGGGAGGGGGGAGGAGAGGCTCAGAACTGGGGTCGAGACTGTCACGTAGTTTGGGTAGCAGTCCCACCTCGTGTCCATGGACCTCGGTGACTTTGGGGGTGGGGGATGCTGGGAGACGAGGGATTGCAGGAGGGGTTGCTGGAGCAGAGTCAGGTATTGCAGGGGCTGTGGGGTCAGGCATGGCAGGGAGAGCAGGGTCAGGCGTGGCGGGGGGGAAGGAGCTGGCATAGCAGGGGGGGCAGGGGCTGGAGCAGGGATAGGAGCAGGGACTGGGACTTGTGCCGGGTAGGCCATCATCTCCCAGACAGTGGCACAGATGTGGCCCTGGCTGCACCAGCTCAGTCCACATTTGGGCCCGCCATAGTGCATCATCCTCAACCTTCTGAACCAGCGTCTGCTGCATGTTCCAGAGGACTGATATCTTCTCCCTCAGGAGGTCCTCCTGGACTCTCCTGCACCTGCGGCTCCCCCGGGGTTGGACAGCTAGTTCACCTGGTGGTGATTGCTCCACAATCACTACTGGTCTGGCTGGGGAGAATAAAGAGATGTGCTCAGAGAATAAAGAGATGTGTCACTATCCATGGAGACACTGTGCCTGAGACCTTGTCCTCCTCTGTGAGTTCAGAGCAACAGTCCTCGGGCCAGAGGATGGTGATGGGATCAAGGCCATGTGTAGCCTGGACTGCGGGCCCTGCCTCACAGGGGCCCAGAGGTGCCCAGGGGACCATGCTTTCCACACCCCCACGTCCCATGGACAAGCAGGAAAGGGAAGTGTCCTGACACACTGGGATCCCATGGGCAGGAGAAGGGCCTCGAGCAGCCTGGGCTTCCATTAGCACCGCACACACTCCCGCACCTGGCATCACTGTCCCCAAGAGTGGGTGGTGTCTTGAGCGGGCAGGCATGCCCATGTGCCATGTGCAGCACTCCTCAGTCTGTGTGCAGGCATGCATGCACATTTGTCCCCACCTTCCTTCCAGTGGTGGCTGGTGGTGGAGGGCATCCTCCCCCAGGTGTCAGAAGTGTGTCTAGCCTCCCCAGAGCCTGTGAGCAGAAGCCCGGGGGTGCTCTGGGGCTGTCTCTTGGGGCTGCTTGGCACAGACTGGCGCTGCACGTGCATCCATGTGCACAGACTGCAGCACAAGGGCCAGGCCAAGAAGGCTGAGTGATGATCACACCCCAGTTCCTCAGCCCCCGCCACCCCCACCCTATGTGTGTGAAAAACTAAGAGCACTCTCCTGCTGATTTCTCCCTGGCTTAGGAGGATGCCTGGGAGACATCCAGGTCCTGGGGTACCGGCTCCAAGGTGAGCATGGTGACAGGGCTCACTGTTTTCTCCTCCAGTAATCCCCTCTAATTCCCTCTCATCACCAAAATGTAGGACATAGGGAAGGCATTGGTGCAAGCTGCGGCAGCCCAATAGGAAGCTGTGCGGGTGCAGCAAGAAACAAACAAACTCATAATGGAGCAGGCTGCTGCAGATCATGCCCTCCTTGGGAAAGTGTTTGACCAGTTGCGGGGGTGGGCAGGTCGAGCACCTGACAGTGAAGGTGCGAGAGCCCTGAGGGCCTCAGCTTGAGTCCCCGAGATGTCACCAGAGGATGACATAGAGGCTTACCTCCTTGCATTCAAGAGGACCACGCAGCGGGAGGCCTGACCCAAGGAAGCTCAGCGAGCCTATTATGACTTACCAGTGGAACACACAAGTGTTTTCCCCTGACTCAAAGAAGAAATACTAGCCCGACTGGGGGTAACCATGGCCGCCTGGGCCCAGAAGTATCGCACGTGGAAATACCAAGAAGGGAGGCCCCCAAGAGCCCAGCTGTTCGATTAATCCACATTGCTCGGAAGTGGCTACACCCTAATGTCCGCAATGCAGAGGATATCATGGAGACCCTGGTTATTGACCAGTTTGTGCAGAAACTGCCACCGGACATTCGGGTGTGGGTGGGCCAGCATGACCCCACCACCTATGAAAAGGCGGTTGCACTGGTGGAGCGATGGCTAACGGCGAGAGAGTTAGTTCTTCTTCCTACAGAGGAGCGGTCTGGCCCCAGAAGGAGGCTGCCAAACCCCAACCCATGGGGTCAAGCATCTAAGGGCCTGGGGAGCCCCAGAAAGGCGGTAGGGAGGAGAGAAGCTTCACAGGGGTCACAAACTGAAGGGGATGAGCCAGGAAAATTAACCCCTGAGAGTAGGTCCTTTTTCCCCCGGGGCCTCAAGAAAAACTACCGGTGCTATGGGTGTGGCGAACTGGGCCACACAGCAGCCCAGTGCCCCAACCACGAGGAACCAATGCAGTGCAATTTCAGTGACTGGGGCAACCCATGCGCCCTGCTTAATCTGGTGGGAGTGGCAGTTGCCCCCCACAACTACACCCAGCCAGTGCAGGTTGGGGTGGAGACCCTGGCACTAGTAGGTTCAGAGAGTGCCATCACCCTAATTTCAAGGAAACTGGTGAAGCCAAATCAGCTGATACTGGAAAAACACACAGGGGTTACATGTGTCCATGGGACGGTGAACTTTTACCCCAGTGCAAGGGTAAAAAGAGAAATCCAAGGGACCAGCACCAAGGTTCTAGCTGGAATGGTCCCACACTTCCCCTACCCGGTACTCATCAGAAGGGATTTTCCTGAATTTAGAAGCCTGCTCCCTCCTGAACAACAGGAATCAGGGGAGCCCCCCAACCCTAGGGGAAGAGATGCCACAGGGCAGCATACTCCACTATTCCCAGAGATGGCCCAAGATTTGTTCTCCACTCCCGGGGAGGGCAGAAAGCCAAAGAGGCAGAGGAGGGCAGCCAACGCATTGGGCACGCGGATCCTGATGCAGGCTCAAGGAGTTACCTGCGTAACTAGACGTCCCCGGGGTACACGAAGGGAAAACGGTGGCCCGCAGGATGGAGAGGACCCTAAATCAGTAACGGGAGAGGGACCAGAGATCTTGGGGGAGGCAGAGACTAGTGCCGGTCACAGCATCATAGGGGCAATGCAAGGGCTGGAGGGAACCCCCCTAGGGCCTGAATTAGTCATTCCAGGGAGAGCGACCTTTGGATGGGACCAAACGGAGGATCCCTGGTACGAGAATGCCAGGAAGGAGGTGGGTGAGGTTGATGAGGAATCTGTAGAAGGCAAGACCTATGGGCCTGGCCCCTACTTTATTCTCAAGAGGGATCTCCTATACCGTGTGGTGCACATGCGAGAAGAGGAAATATACCAGCTCTTGACACCCCGAAGACACCAACAGGCCTTTGTAGATCTGACCCGTAGTCACATGTTCAGCGTACACCTAAGAGTAGAAAAGACCCAAGCCCAGATCCTACGCCTTTTCTATTGGCCAGGGGTGCACGAGGACATCCGCTGATACTGCGCTTCCTGCCCAGAGTTCCAATTACACAGCCTTCACACTCATCTGAGGGTCCCCCTAGTGTCACTGCCAATCATTGAAGTCCCATTTGAACAGGTTGCAATGGACTTGGTGGGTCCCCTGGAAAGGACAACCCGAGGACATCAGTATATACTGGTGGTCCTGGATTACACTACGTGATACCCCAAAGCCATTCCCCTTTAGAATACAGCCTCCAAAAGCATAGCCAAGGCCTAGGTGGAAATATTTGCCCGAGTGGGCTTCCCAAAGGAGATTTTAACTGACCAAGGCACCCATTCATGTCCCGATTGATGAAGGATTTCTGCACGCTACTCTGGGTACAAATTTTGCAGACCTCGGTCTATCACCCTCAGACCAATGGCGTCATTGAGAGGTTCAATTGTACCCTTAAGGCTATGATCAAGACGGTTGTCAGCAGAGAAGGAAAGGACTGGGACATGTTGCTACCTTATCTCATGTTTGCCATCCGGGAGGTGCCCCAGTCATCCACGGGGATTTCCCCCATTGAATTGCTGTATGGATGTCACCCTCGAAGCATCCCGGATATAGCCAAAGAAGTCTGGGAGGAAGAGATGAAGGGAGGGAGAAATATTGTGGAGTACGTGACACAGATGAGGAACCAGATAGTCCAGGTTACCCACATAGTGAGGAGGCACATGGAAGAGGCACAAGAAGCCCAGCGGGCCTGTTATAATCACAAGGCCAAGATACAGCGATTCCAGCCTGGGGATCGTGTCTTAGTACTCGTGCCCAACAGTGAAAGTAAACTGCTGGCCCAGTGGCAGGGCCCCTACGAAGTCATCGAGCTGGTTGATGAAGTAAACTATAGGATATGTCAACCGGGGCGTCGAAAGCAACAGTAGATCTACCATATCAACCTCTTGAAACCTTGGCAGGAGAGGGACGCCTGTGTGGTTACCCAGAGGGAGGAGCTTGATCCCCCGACCGAACCCTGAGTACCAGTGAAAGTAGGCCCCGAGTTAACGCTGGCCCAAAGGAAAGAGGTTTCTAACATGATTGCCCAGAACAGCGATGTGTTTTCAGAGAAGCCTGGCTGAACGTCAGAGACCACCCACCAAATTATTACCAATCCGGGAGCCCGTGTGACAATGAGGCCCTATGGGGTTCCGGCAGCTAAAAGACAGTAGATAAGTGCAGAGGTACACAAGATGCTAAAGATGGGTATCATCGAAGAATCCCATAGCCAGTGGTCCAGTCCCATAGTACTGATGTCGAAACCTGACAGCAGCACCTGTTTTTGTAACAATTTCTGATGGTTGAATGAGATCTCCCAGTTCGATGCATATCCCATACCACGCATCGACGAGCTGGTAGACTGCCTGGGCCAAGCATGATACCTAACCACCTTGGACTTAACAAAAGGCTACTGGCAGATCCCATTGACCAAGGACACCAAGGAGAAGACGGCCTTTGCTACCCCAGAGGGGCTATTTCAGTACATGGTCCTCCTGTTCTGCCTCCATGGGGCACCAGCCACTTTTCAGCACCTCATGGACAAGCTGCTGCAGCCCCATGTAGCCTATGCTGCCGCATACTTAGACAACATCATCATCTACACAGCAGATTGGGAGGCCCACCTGAAGAGGGCAGAGGGCAGAGGCTGTTTTAGACTCCTTTAGGTGGGCCAGCCTCATGGCAAATCCAGCCAAATGTGCTGTGGGGTTCAGGGAGGCTAAATACCTCAGATATGTGGTAGGAAAAGGGGTGGTAAAACCCCAGTTGAATAAATTAGAGGCCATTCAACAGTGGCCCTGGCCTAAAGAAAAGAAACAAGTTCGAGCTTTTTTAGGAGTAGTGGGCTATTATCAACAATTTATTCCCCATTTTGCAACATGGGACACCCCCCCGACAGAGTTGGTGAAAGCCCGGGGGCCTGACCTTGTTAAATGGTCTGAGGCAGTAGAGAACGCATTTGAGGACCTATGGACTGCTCTTTGTAGCAACCCGGTATTGATATCCCCAGACTTCTCTGAAGAGTTTATCCTACAAACTGACACATCAGATGTGGGGTTGGGGGCAGAACTATCACAAACAATTAGGGAAGAAGTACACCCAGTGTTGTATCTTAGCAGGAAACTGCTCCCAAGGGAACACAAGTACACAGTAGTTGAAAGGGAATGCCTTGCCATAAAATGGGTCATGGAGGCACTATGCTATTACCTCCTTGGGTGACATTTTGTATTGATAACAGACCATGCTGCAGAGGAATAGGGAAAAGAATTCTAGGGTCACCTGGTGGTTCGTATCCATACAACCTTTCCAATTTAGGGTGCAGCACAGGGCCGGAACCCAACACGGGAATGCAGATGGGCTATCCCGCATGCACTGTTTGGCATCCCAAGTTGCCCAACCTCCTGGTGTTGAGAAGGGGGGGCGGATGTGTGACAGACTACAGCCTGCAAACTGCAAAACTCTTATAGAAGGCAGCCATATTGGGAAGTGGGTTAATGCTGTCTTGTTTCCAAATTAGCCTCACCTGAACACAGCCCAGCAGCCAGGGTAGAAAATAGAGGCCTAATGAGGAGGCAGCTTGCAGCTGAGGTTAATTAAGCACCTGCTGCCAATTAAGGCCTCTGGGGTTCCTATAAAGGAATTCCTCCCAGGTGGTGGGGGAGAAGGAGAAGGAGAAGGAGAGTAAGAGTAGTGTAGTGTAGTGTAGTGTAGTGTAGTGTAGTGTAGTGTAGTGTAGTGTAGTTTTTGGAAGGCGCACAGAAGAGAGCTGGAGAGCAGGGGAGTTTTTGGAAGGCGCACAGAAGAGAGCAGAGCAGAGCAAGGAAATGCTGAACCTCAAGGACTGGCCTGTGATGAGAATGACTCGGTAAGCAGGGACCTTGCTTCTAGGGAAATCTCAGGGCAACAAAGGGGGCTCTGTGACTCTGAGGCACTCAAGTAACCACCAAGAAGCTCAGAACCCCCAGGGAGCTACCAAGGGACTTTGTCACAATCTGTACTAAGTTATTTTGGAATAGTGCTAGTTAATTTGAAATAGTGTTGCAGTGTAGATGTACTACCCTGCATTACTTCTGGTCTGCTTCAAGGCAATGCCATTGAAATCAATAGCAATACCTATGTAGCCCAGTGGAGAACTGGTTCCATGTTTATCTTGCACTGAGGGAGGAAAAGAAAAATCTCTCCAGGCTTAGGTCTCTGGAAGGCACAGGCTTGTGTCTGCATCAACCAGTTTAAATACAACCTTTTGTATATGTGCTGAAGAGATTTTTACATTGTAAATGACTTTCCAGGGAATGGAGGTTAATTGTTTTTTGCATCTTTTCCAAAAGTCTTTGTATGTTGCAGCTCTGCAGCTGTGCATCTAGTGTGAGATTGCATCCATTTCTGTCTGCAGTCCGGCTGCTCTGAACCTATTTAATTAAATGGAATTGAATCTGCTAAGCAGTTATTGGCAATGTTGTTTTCTGTGCACGGATATACTGTTTGGGAATTCACAGGAGTGCCATGCCTTGGACATTGTAATAGTATGTGTTCAATTTCAGTCCTACCATGACACAACCAGATAGAGATATGAAAATAAGTGGAATTCCTGAGACAGTCAGAAATTGAAAACTGTGGAATACTGCAAATTGTTCATATCTGAGGCCTTTCCTACACAAGATTTTAAAGTGGACCAGACTGAATTAATACAGTTTGAAAACTCTTATATACATCTGACACAACCCATCACACAGCATTAGCTCCACATTTACTGTTAACTCTGGAGTCCTCTGGAAAAATAGACTATACTTGCTTCTAATTGAAATGCTTCAGTCGTTTGTTTGTGTGCACTCAGTTGCTTCACACTATTTGTTGCATGTTTCTAATGGCTATCTTTTTTATAGAGATTGCCTATCTCCTAGAACTGGAAGGGACCTCGAAAGGTTATCGAGTCCAGTCCCCTGCCTTCACAGCAGGACCAAGTACCATCCCTTACAATTTTTTGCCCCACATCCCTAAACGGCCTCCACAAGGATTGAACTCACAACCCTGGGTTTAGCAGGCCAATGCTCAAACCACTGAGCCATTCCTCCCCCCCGAAAAAGGCGTTTCGTTACTGATCTGTCCATTTAGTTGTGTACCTTCCCTGCTCTGGTGTCAGACTAAGATGACCCTCTGCCCCTTTGCAAGTTGTTGCCCATTTGCTCCTGGATCTTAGTATACTATTATTCTGGTGACAGAACCACAGTAGTGTGCCAGAAGCCCCACCACAGGCCTTGTGCAGTTGTGTTGAAACCCTGGATCACATTTCCATCTGTGGAAAGGCATCAGTTCAGGAAGCTCTGGTGGCCAGCCACAAGAATAAGGATGTTTGTGTGATCATTGCAAAGGAGATGTGCACAAGGGCTCATTACTGTGATATTGACCAGTACTGGATAAAGAATAAGAAACTCAGGAGAAAGCACCTATAATTGAGGGATAGATGGAGAAAATCTGGTAAGGGATAGATGGCATCTGTCCTTTTTTTTTTTTTTTTTTATGGACTGGAAAAGGTTCTAAACAATTAGGGTATGGTCCATCCAATGTGCTGCTTAGCACCTCCTGCCCGCACGCTGTTCCACACTAGAGTCAGTGGAGGAAGAGTAGCAGGATGCCAGAGAGGAGCTGCCTCTGAGACCAAGGATATTTTTTGTGACTTAGGACCTTGATAACAGCATGCAAAAAAGCCAGCCACAGTCCTACCATCCTACAATGGACTGTGAATCCACTCAAGCTCATCTGGGATCTGAGGGGAAGGGGCAGGGAAAGCAGGGATTCAGAGAACAGGGCAATGAGGTCATGATTTGAGCACCATTTCCCCACCCAATTTGAGGGACTTTCTGCCACTCCTGACCCGAGCTGCCTGAGATGGGGACTCTGTGCTGCCGGAATCACTCAGCAGAGGGAGGCACAAACTCAATCAGCAAGGGCCTTTTTCATAATTGCATTGGCCGACTCAGCATCCGGGCCCGTCCTGTGCCATTGGGCAGAGTGCTGACCTTCCCAATGGCCTTCTCTTCTAGAAACAGCCACCGAGTCCTTCGCCCTCGCAAAAGGGGAAGCTGAGCCAACACGAACCCCTTGTTAGAGCCCCTGCACCGGACGCCTCATCGACTTAGAATCACAGAATCATAGAGCTGGAAGAGACCTCAGAAGGTCATCAAGTCC
>JANRFK010000975.1:7582206-7593776 GCA_030068395.1 Apalone spinifera | reverse complement strand
TATGAGTCTATGAGGAGTCTGAGTCTATGAGACTGAAAATGGAGAGCAACTTCCCTGAGCTTGGGCTCCTCCACTAAGAAACAGGCCTTGGCAATGTGTTCTCTTACATCAACTTTGACAAGTTGGGTCAGCATGGGAGACAAACCAGGAACATCCAGCACTGTGGGTTCATAGTCTAAGGCTTCCTTGGAACCAAAAGTGTGACACAAAAAATTGGTGCTGACAGCACACGTGTTATTTCATCAACCGGCACCGGTAATTCCAGCCTCACAAACATCAGCACTGGCACCTGCACTGAGAGAGGCATCAGCATCAACTTCCATGCCATCTCAAGATAGACACCTGGAATCCCCAGCTTACCCTCCTACTCCAGTGCCAGAGGCACCAACCAGACCACTGGCACGGACAAAAGCATGTGCAAAATCTAATAGGACTCGGGACCCTAGCCCGGAATAGCTGACTTTCTCCCCAGCACCATCATCCCTGAACCACTGCCAGAATTGGTTCTGCAACATCGCAGAACCATGCATGACACCTATTCATATAGGAGACACCACAGATCAGACTCCCCACTCTCTTCAGCAGGATATCACCCATCCTCACACAGTGCCTGGTTGAGACACATATCCATATCTCCTCCCTCTTCATCCAGAGATTCAAGTAAGATCGCCTTGCTCTCCAACACTGTCGATGCACACAGCCTACCATGGGGATGATAGGAGTGTTTTCTCTTCCAGGCACTCCTCCCCTACCCAATCACCCTATGAGCATTATAGACATAGATATTCCTATGACCAGCCACCCCATTGTATAGTTGGTTACCATCACCAACAGCCTACATATTCCAGGCACTGGTCACCTTGCTGCCTCAGGACTTCTCACATATCACCTATTTCTTCTACACCTGCACATAGACAGCATGTTTCACCAGCTCCTTGGAGATCCTCTCCTCCGCCTCAACACTCCAAGCGCGAAGACGGGCAATGACCAGAACCTGAATAGCAACAACCTGATGCTTCCTCCATGGACCAATCCTCTTTGTCCCCAGACGAAGCAGTCATTCCTGGGGATGTGTCCCCAACGGATGACCTGAAATAATTTCACGACTTGTTTAAAAGAGTGGCTACTAGCCAGGAGGTCCAGTTAACCAAGGTGCAAGAAAAACAATATTGCCTCCTTAAAAGCCTGTAACCATCTCAATGAGCCAAAATCTCACTGTCCATAGATGAGGCCATTATGGAGGGTGCCAATGAAATTTGGCAGACCCCAGCTTCTGCTCCACTGTTCAACAAGCGTGCAGATGAGAAATATTTCATTCTAGCCAAGGGTATGGAATTTTTATTTTACCACCCCCAGCCTAACTGCCTGGTTGTGGATGCTGCCCAACAGAGATCCAAGTTACCTCAGTATAAGAATGCTCTGGCAGACAAGGAGAGTCAGCAAATGAACCTTTTTGGCAGGAAGGTATATTCTTCCTCAACCCTTCTGCTCTGTATCGCAAACTATGCAGCCCTTTTGTTTAACCATGACTTCAACAACTACAACAGACTTACTACCCTCATGGAACACTTACCAGATTCAAAAAGACTGATCCTCAAGTTGATTGTTCAAGAGGGGTACACCTCTGCAAGCATAGCCCTCCAGATCGCACTCAACGTTGCTGCCACAGCAGCCCATTTGATGGCAACCTCTATAGTGATGCAGAGAGCCTTCTGGGTGCAAACTGCAGAGGTCCCCGAGAGCTGCAAAATAAAGTAGAGGACCTCCCATTTGATAAACAAAAATTATTAGCTGAAAAGACCGACGAGGTCCTTCACTCAAGTAAGGACTCCAGAACTACCATTCGTACCTTGGCTATGTACACAACCCCTGTCAGGGCTGTTCCCCATTCTGGTACTTTGAGTGCAGAAGGTGGAGGCCTGCAAAGACATTAACTATACCTTGCCACTGCAGGCACTGGTTACAAAAACTTCCCCCAGAATCACATACACAGATTTTGGGGGGGATCACTGTCAACATCAAGTGATTTTTATCCTCAAAATTGGGGGTGAACACTTGAACCCATCCTCAGGGTACCCCAAGCTCTTCTGCCACAAGAGAGCTTGAAGAAAAGAAAAGAAAAGAAAAAGCTGCAGTATCTAGTAGCTGACCTCTCAGTCCGAGGAATGTATACACACAGATGGACAGATCTCCTGTACCTTCAAGGACACAAGAATCAAATCGTCACCTTTAAAAAAGTGATTGTTATTAAGAAACAAAATATTCTTGACAAAGCATACTTGGTTGCTAAATGTTACAGAGCAACTAAGGAAAGCAAATTAAAAACAGAGAAAATCTCTGGGTATGTCTAGACTGTATCCCTCTGTTGGCAGAGGGTGCAGATTAGGCGGGTTGACATTGCAAATGAGGCAGGGATTGAAATATCCCGCACCTAATTTGCATAAAAATGGCCACCACGGTTTGACAACTCAGCACTTTGTCAGCAAAATCGGCAGTCTAGAGGGGGATCTGTTGAAAAAGAAAGCCTTTTTCGACAAATCTGTTATGCCTCCTGCAAGGCATATGGGAAGGCCCTCTAGGAGCTGTTCTATTTACATTAGGAGAGCTAGCTCTTCCATAGTCTTAACATTTGCTCCTGATACCCATGCATCCTAGTTCCTTTTAATCTCATAAACAATTTAGGATACTCTCATACCCAGTTCCACCTTAAGGCTCTAAAGCAGTGATGGGCATGTTCAGTGGTGAGCCCCATCCTAAGTCTGACCCTTTGTTTAAAAAGTTCATAGTTATTTATGGTTCCCCTGGGCATTTCAACTGCCACTTGTGTTAGGGGTCCACTGAGTTGTGATCTTAGCTCCACCATGTACTTGTCTTTGGGGATGCTGTACCCAAGACAGGCTCTTTCAAAACATTCTAAGAAGACCTCTGCATCATCTCCTACCCAGTACATAGCATATTTCCTAGACATAGTAATTCTGCCTCGGTTTAAATCATTGTTTCTCTCAGCTACTGGTTTAACTCTCCCCCACAAAAAAAAAACAATTCAAATTTATACAATTCAAATTCCAGCACTCTATTTTGATTAGTTTTCCTGGCCCCCTGGCCAACACCTTTGCTAGCTAACTGAGTGTAACTCCTTAGTCATCGGGTGCTGGTCAGTAATCCTCCTATCCATTACATCCCCATACCATCGTAAATGATACATGCCCTACCAGAGGCATCTCAATTTCTCATATTCAAGATACCAACAAAAGGCCTTTGACCATTCTCAAACGAGACCATTACCTCTGACCCCTGGATTCTCGAGATTGTGGCATCAGGTTACACCATCCCGTTCCCAACACTACCACCAACTTCACCATTCTCCCTGTCCCTCTTCAGGGTCCCTTCTCATAAAGACCTACTAAAAGAGGAGGTCCATCCACTCCTTTCTATAGGAGCACTGGTGAGGGTACCGGATGAGTTCAGAGAGTTCTTCTCTCACTACTTCCTCATGCAGAAATGAATAGGGGGGTGTCGACCTATCTTGACCTTTGAAAACTCAACCAATACCTTCAGAAACAACTATTTGAAAAGGTAACCCTGGCATTGATAATCCCATTGCTAGATAAAGAGAATTGATTCACAGTCCTCAATCTGAAAGATGTTTACTTTTACATCATGATCCATCCCATTCACAGGCAGTTCCTCTGGTTCATAGTTGGCCTAAAACACCTCCAATATCACGTGCTACCCTTCCGCGTCTCTTCCGCACCCCGGGTGTTCTCAAAGACATTCACTTACTTATGTCAACAAAGGATTATAATCTTCCCTTACTTCTATGACTGCCTAATAAAGGGAGAAGATGAACAACATTGCAAAAAACAACCTGGAACATTGCTCCAACCATGCCATCCCAATCAGCATGAAGCAGATACAGTAGAATGAAACCCAGGTGCACCCTCATACTCTCAACACTTACCATCTCTGAGGCTCACCCAATACATGACTCTTTTTTTCCTCCATACTCCCATAACTAAGTTCTTGCAACTGTCAGACTGCAGGACCTACTGACATGCTGGCCAACCTGAAGGAAGTAAAGAAAGACTTGTGACAGGATGTGTGCAGAACTCATGTCTGTGTCACAGAAGCTGGCCAAGAGCCAGAAGCCGGTACATGAGTACCCAGAGGGAGGAAGAAGTTCAGCCCTCCCAGGAGATTGTGGTAATGGCCAAGGACAGTGTCACACTGGCCAGGGAAAGCATGGCTGTGGCCAGGGACAGTGTCACCATAGAATCATGGAACACTAGAACTGAAAGAGACCTCAAGAAGCATGGGCAGTCAGTAATGAGGTCAAGGGAAGGCAGAGCCTTCTCAAAATTGCTTACATGACTGATCACTAAGGCTGGGGCTGCTGCCGGGGAAGGCAGCCCAGCTCAGCAGCCCAGCCACCTGGGAGCAATGAGCTGTGGCATAGCAGCCCGGCTCCGCCAGGCCACCAGGGAGGAATAGATCTGCTTCATGGCAACCTGGCTTTTCCTGGCTGCCAGGAAGGCATCGGGCAGCTGCACGGCTTTCCCTGGCCGCCAGGGAGGTATTGGGACCCTGTGGAGCAGCCCAGCTTCCATCAGCTGCCAGCCACCAAAAGAGCCAGGTCGGGGCCATAGCATGGCAGCTGTGGCTCTTCACATGGTCCAGAAGCCTCAGGTAGAAGGGGCAGGGACTCGAGTGGAAGCGGGCAGGTCTGGGGCTTGCCTTCCCTGCTGACCTTTTACCTGATGCCTATGTCAAGAGTAACCAAGTCCAGTCCCCTGCCCTCAAGGCAGGCCCAAGCACCATCTAGATCATCCCTGAGATGTGTTTGTCTAACCTGCTCTTAAATATCTCCAATGATGGAGATTCCATAATCTTCCTAGACAATTTATTCCAGTGTTTAACCACCCTGACAGTTTTTCTAATGTCCAATCTAAACCTCCGTTGCTGCAGTTTAAGCAGCAAGGAGTGAAGGAGAGCATGGGAAAAGAGAGAGATGCATGGATGCTATCCTGAGTCAGAATACAGTCCTGTAATCTGGGACACAGTTATGCCTTTCAGGCCCTGGCGAATGGGACCAGCAGCCAATAATGTTGGCTGTTGGGACCAGCAGCATCCCTTAATCCCTGTACCCCCAAAGCAGTGCCCATTGACCTCTCAACTTGAACTCTTGCCCCTTGTAATCCAGCTCTTTATAGCCCTGTAAAGTCCCTGAGCCCATGTGGACAAGAAGATCTTCATACAAGGTGTATGCTCACTTTAACTCCCTCCACCCATCTTGTTGTGCTTGGAATGCTGTTATTATTGAGTTTTATTTGCACTGCTGCAGTAATTAAAGTACCATTGGTTACTTAAGCCCATTGGTTTGTTAAAAGTATTTCCAAACCCAAAGACATTATTTTTCTGTTACTTTTATTAAAATTGTATTATTGGATTTTTTTTATTGTTCTTTCATAATAAAACTGTTTTCAATGCAGCCATATGGATCATCATTGCACTGAGCACAGAAAATCCTTGAAATAAAGCTGAAATAATTCATTGGGTTTTCCAGAAACACATAGGGAATGTTAAACTTCAGCACACACACATACACATACATACACACTACCACATTAGCCACAATGTCTCTCTCTATCATGAAACGCTCCTCCATCTGCTCTGGGCTAACATGCACAAAACCCAAATAAAGACAGTAGGCATTTTTGATAGCAGTTCCCCTGATGTTTGGTTTCTCTGTGGGACATGTTGCTGACTGGTTGATCCTCCAGGCAAGTTTCCTCCCTTCAGCCTCCCATTTCCAGGGAAGGCTTTCCCCCATTGCTCTGACAGGGTACGTCTAGACAACTGGTTTTTGTCAACAGAGGCGACAAAGAGCGTCTAGGCTACATCCAGTTCTGTTGACAAAGCAAGCCGCTTTGTCAACATGAAAGTGTAGATGCAAAGGACAGTGTAGATGCAATAACGCCTTCTGTCGACAGAACTCTGTCAACAAAAGGCATTATTCTTCGTAGAATGAGGTTTACTGCTGTCAACAAAACTGCCGAGTTATGTTGACAGAACTTGGCGGTAGTGTAGACACAGGTATAGTTTTGTCGACAAAAGTGGACTTTTGTCGACAAAACCCTGTAGTCTAGACACACCCACAAATATATGATACAGCAGCAAAGTACAAGATACAGTTCAAATGGTTGGAATTTTGGGCCTTTCCAACCTATTCTATAAGCAGCACCATTTGCCTTTCAAATAGCTAAATGCACACTTAACTGCCATTCTGCTGCTAGTTAGATAATAGCTAAAATGTTCCTTCCTTGGAGGGTATGTCTATACTACAGAGTTTTGTCAGAAAAACAGCTATTTTCCAACAAAACTTGCAGAACATCCACACTGCAGTCGTGTTCTTCCAAAAGTAAATTGAAAGAACAGAGGGTTTTTTCTGACATTGGTACTCTTTTTTCTATGAGGAAGAAGCCTGTTCTGAAAGAGCTCTTTTGGAAAAAGGTGAGTGTGGATGGGGAAGAGAGATTTTTTTTTTAAAGAAGAGACCTCCAGGAAATAACACGGGTGCCCCAGTGGCCACTCCGTTCAAAGTAATCACAACTCTATAGTTCTCTCTATAGTCTCCTGGCCCCTCTTAAAGCTGCAGGCACCCTGGATAAGCCTTCTGGCAGGAAGCTGGACTGTTAACAGCACCTCACCACACGGCTCTCCCTGCCCTAAGCCTTGTCACTCATTGCTGAACCTCAAGCCCCCCGCAACCCCTCTGGCCCTCACAGAGAGCAGCCCCGGGGTCCCAGGACCTACCGAGGAGGACCACAAGGCAGGCACCCTCTTTGTCTGGAGCGGAGATCCTGTCCCTCCTTGAGCTGTGGGGTGAGGAAGACACATTGCAGGATCTCCACTCCAAGTGGCAGAATGCAGACATATATGAGTGCATGGGGCGGACACCCACCCCAGACCTTGGAACAAGTCCAGAGCAAGGTCAAAGAGCTCCATCAGGGATACGTCCGGGCCAGAGAGCACAGCTCACGCCCAGGGCCTGGACCCCAAACCTACTCTTATTACCAGAAAGACACCAAACCCTGGAGGGTGAGGAAACATCTTCCCCACCCATCCTCATGGACTCCGGCCTGGAGACCCCCATCGTCACCCGGCCAGAGGTCATGGCAGAGGAGGAGCAGGAGGACCAGAGCCAGCCAGAGGCGGAGGAGGAGGTGGAGTTGGAGACCATCACCCTGTCCCTGAAGCTGGTGCTGGTCAGCCAGGATGTCTTCCAGGCCTCCTCAGATGCCTGGGAGGGATCTTCAGGTGAGTGCTCTCACTTTGTCACATACACAGGACAGGAATGGCAAGCGCACAGGGAATGGGGTGCAAGTGTCACTCAGGCTGCTCAAGCTGGACATTGTGCTGCAGTCTGCACATGTGCAACCATGTACAGCACACGGACACAGCAGGCAGCCCCTGAGTACAGGGGGGATTCTGTTGCCAGGTTCAGGGGAGGCCACACAAGTCCTGCCATGGAGGGTGGGGGAGGCCTTCCAGCACCTGTCACAGCTGGAATCAGGATAGCCACAAGGGCGCAGGCATGACCCCAGACACCAAGGAGTGCTGCACACAGCATGTGGGCATGCCAGCATGTGCGAGGTACCACCCACTCCCACGGGCAGTGCTGAGAGCCCCAGGTGTGTGTGTGGACATAAGAGCATAAGAATGGCCATACTGGGTCTGACCAAAGGTCCATCCAGCCCAGTATCCTGTCTGCTGACAGTGGCCAATGCCAGGTGCCCCAGAGGGAGTGAATCGAACAGGTAATGATCAAGCGATGGCCATCTATCTCTCCTGCCATCTATCTCCACCCTCTGACAAACAGAGGCTGCTCCCGGCTCCTCTGACACCCATGTGGAGATCCCACTGTGGCCAAACACTTCCCTTGCCTGCTGATCCGTGGGCTGGCATAGACCAGGCAGCATGGTGCCCTGGGCACCTTGGGCCCCTGTGAGGCATGGCCCACAGTGCAGGCAACACATGGCCTTGATCCCAAGACATCCCCCTCCTCTGAGCCAAGGACTGTTGGTCGCTGCTCACAATGGAGGACACGGCCTCAGGGACAATCTCTGCACAGATGACTGACTGCCTCTCCCTCATTGTGTTCTCCACAACCAGGACTGAGGAGCGAGCCACACCACCAGAGCCAGCCGCCAGAATACAGGTGACCCGAAGGTGCATGAGGGTCCATGAAGACCTGATGTAGCAGCATGTCAGCAGACTGCTTGACATACAGCAGACCCTGATGCAGAAGATATGCGAGGACTTTGAGTGGTGGGACCAGCTCATGCAGCGGTGTGACAAAATGTATGTCATCATACTGTACATGATGGCACACCCGTCTGATACCGCTGCTCCTCGCTTCAACCATCCCTGCCTGCCCTGCTATGCCTATTCCTCCTCCGTCTGCTCTTCATGCAATGCCTCTGCTCCCTCCCCAGGTGATGCCCATGCCGTCTCCCCAAGTGATGCCTATGTCCCCTTCCCCTCCCCCCCCCCGCCATCCCTGACCCCATTTCAACCCCGTTGTGGTCCCTGGACCCACCTTACCCCAACTCCAACCAGGTCCCCGCGCCTGAGGTGGAATATCTAGCCATCCTCCTTCCCCTCCAGGTTATGAGCCCCCTTCCCCCTGCACACCTTTGTTTAATGTAATATCAATACAGACTTTGTTTTGTTAAAAGTCAAACAGGTGTTTTTATTGAGAGGTCAGGGAAAGGGTGAAGGGAGGGGTTGTGGTGGGGAAGGGATAGGGCTGCAAGCCAGAGGCCCCTAGTGGGAGGGCCTGGGGAGAGTTACTGGAGTGCTTGAGAGAACCTCTCCCTCAGGGCCTCTTGGATGCGCACCCCCACCTGATGGGCCTGTCGGATGGCAGTTGTCAGCAGCTGCTGGAAGGCTTATCCCTCGCTGCTGGCATCTTACCCCCCACCTCGGGAAAAGGCTTCCCCACAATATTGTGGAGGACACAACATGCCACAACCATCTTGGGGATGTTGTGCTCCCCCATGTCCAAGTGGGTCACTAGGCACTGAACTGTACCTTCAGGCACCCAAAAGTGCACTCCACCTGGATCCAGGCCCAGTTGAAGTGGGCATTACATTAGTCCCTACTGGGGTCAGGTGGCCTGTGTACGGCTTCATTAGCCACGGCATCGGGGTTTAAGCCATGTCCCCCACAATGCACAATGGCATCTGCACGTTCCCAACTGCAAAGTCACGGTGGGGGAAGAATGTGCTCACCTCCAGCTTCCTGCACAGGCTAGAGTTCCTGAAAATGGCAGCATCGTGTACCCTGCCCGAACACCCAACAAAAATATCCGTGAACTGTCCACGACAGTCGACCAGGGCCTGCAGCACCATTGAGAAGTAGCTCTTGTGATTGATGTACTGGGCCACTCAGTGCTCTAGTGCACGCATTATGATGTGGGTCCCATCAGTCCCTCCCCTGCAGTTTGGGAACCACAGGGCAGCAAATCTGGCTACGATCAGGTCCAGGTCTCCAAGGCAGATGACCATCCGCAGCAGGATCAAGTTGATGGCTAAAACAACCTGAAGAAGGAGACAAACGAACACACAAAACAGAGAATGAGAGAGGGAGTGACTAAGCCCTTGGGGAGTGTCTGTCCCCCTTCTTTCTCCCCCTCAAACACTTCAGGAGCCACACCCCATGAGGCCAGTCCCTGGCAGGGCTGTGTGAGGGCAGGACAGCACAATCCCCCGGGGACGGGGTTCCCCTCTATTCCCAGTCCACCCCAGCAACCCTACCCCCCTTTCCTAGGGTCCCCCTTTCCACGACTCCCTGCTCCTTGCAGAGACTGCAGCCTGAGAACTCCTTACCTCCATGAGGAGGGCCCCAATGGTGGACTTCCCCATGCCAAACTGGTTGCCCACTAACCAGTAGCTGTCAGGGATGGCAAGCTTCCACAGGGCAATTGTGACCCACTTCTCCAGGGTGGGTGTCGGGCCGCAGGTGGGTGTCGCATCTCCGGAGGGTGGGGGTGATCCAGGCACATAACTCCAAAAAGGTGGCCTTCTGCATGCAGAAGTTTTGGAGCCACTGCTGTTTGTCCCGCCGCTCCATGACCAGACAATCCCACCAGTCAGAACTGGTGTCAAGCCTCCAGAAACGCCTCTCCACGGGATGTAGTTGCCAGAATGTAGCTCCTGCACCCAGGGAGAGGGTCCCCAGAATGAGCTTGGGGTTGAACTCGGTCAGAACCGGGAAGGCAGCTGGCACAACCTGCTGCAAAAACTGCAGCATGGCCATGTGGGGCCATCGCATGCCCGGGATAGCTCCGGCTCCATGGCACCACGGGTACATCTACACTAGCCCCCTAGTTTGAACTAGGGAGGCTAATGAGGATGACAGAAATCACTAATGTATAATGAGGTTTAACAGTTAATTCGAACTAAGGGGTTTATCTCGGAATCACACTTCTCTGCCGCGTGTAGACGCAGGCAGTTACTTTGGCCTAGTCAGTTTCCAAAATGGCGACCAGCCAGGAATATGCTAATCAAGCGTGGGATATTTAAATCCCATGCTTCATTAGCAATTTCGGTCGCCCTCATTAGCCTCCCTAGTTTGAATTAGGGGGCTAGTGTAGACGTACCCCAAGAGAAAAGCTCTGGTGTCCAAAAAAGCAGAGCAACCACAGCAGGCACTGCAAGAGCTTTGCTGTCCCTCGAAGAGGTAGGCAAGCACACAGTAGAAGCAGAGAAACAGCTGTCCAGCGGGGGGTCCCTTTAAGCATGAGTCTCTGCAAGGCTCCAGCACCAGCACTCGGAAGCAACTGGTGACCTAAAGCTCTGACTGAAGTGGTTCTGGGTGGCCTTTTATGCGAGAGAGTGTCCAAGCATTCTGGATGCTCTCTTTTGGAAAAGTGCATCACTTTTTCAATGTGTTTTTGTGTGTGTATGTTCTCTTTCAGAAGAAGTTTTTCTGGAAGATCTCTTCTGAAAAAAGCTTCTTCCAAAAGAAGCCTGCAGTCTAGACATAGCCTAACAACCTCTCAAATTGCGTGGCATTTATGTCTATAAACCTGCCACCATGGTCCACAATGCCTGGAACACAATAAAGAAATAACATTTTCATTTTATAAATTCTCACTGTCAGGGTATGTCTAGACTACATGGCTGCGTCGATGGAGCCATGTAGTCTAGACATACCCTTAGTGGGAGAGGGGAAAGGGCTGTGAGGAGGAGAGGGCAAAAGATAGGCACATAGGTGCTATCAACTGTTCCTATTTGGGAACTCCATGCATGCAGTATCAGAGGGGTAGCCATGTTAGTCTGAATTTGCAAGAACAACGAGAAGTCCTGTGGCACCTTATAGACTAACAGATTTATTGGAACATAAGCTTTCATGGACAAAGACTTTGTCTTTGCCCATGAAAGCTCTCATTGTCTTCGCCAATAATATCAGTATTTCCCAGTTTCATAACCTGGTTACACAGTATCCTATCAATGTGTGACAGAGCAGGGGTGACACAGCAGGTTCAAGAGCTTGATGGAAGGGGA
>JANRFK010000975.1:7560069-7582106 GCA_030068395.1 Apalone spinifera | reverse complement strand
GGGCCCAGGAGTGGGACTGACCCTGCCACAAATGGCATAACAGAGTAGCCTCAATGGTTGATGTTCCCATGCTGAATTGGTTGGCTAAGACCAGTAACTTCCTGTGGTGGTAAGTATCCAGATGCAATGGCACCTATCTATCCATGGATGTAGAGCACTACATGTTGGTTTGCTGTCACTAGAGTCAGTTTGGGCCAGTTCTCAAAAAGGTGCCCCACCCTATCCTGAAGTTTTCTCACCATTGCTCGTCATCCCAGATCTTTTGAACAATCCTCTCCCACCAATCCATACTGATTTCATGGTAGATGATTCAGGAGCCAGTCCAGTTGCTCAGCATACTCCTGATCTTGCCACCCCATTCTACTGCCACTACTGGAATTCTTCATTCAGCTGCTCGAAGAGTTGCTCCTGCAACAAGTGAAACCAACTGCCAAATGTTCACCTCTGAATGAAGGAAATTGTGTGGTCTCTTCAGGAAGACAGCAATTCAAATATGGAGTGAGTCAGCCCAGAAGGGATGTAGGGACAGCAGAAACAAGAATTTTAAAAAAATGAACCCACCTGGCTTCCCACAATTCACGGCAAAAATAACTGCAACATGGATGCTGCTCAACATCAAAGCGAAGGACCATGGGATACCCCCAAAGAATGCTGCACCTTCAGTTCACAGCTAATGGTTGCTGGGTATTCCCATGATGCAAACTGAAAACTAATGAGTGGTCCGTGTGCATACTATTTGTGCAGGTCTCAGAAGCTCATCAAAAAACTTTGACTTCCTCGTTAGGCAGACACTCGCATAGAGTCCACTGATAAAGAGTCGTTTGAAAGGAGTACTCAGAGCAGCTCATTGGAGACCTGCCACTGCCTCATTTATTTGATGGGGCTGTGCCAAGTCAGAGCGGGCGTTCATTTTCCTAACTTTGCATCAATAATTAATCAAACCAGGTTTTACATAAGCCTGAACATAAAATTATTAGCTCCTAGAGGTTCTGCCAGCAGTTACCACAAGACCTTTGTCAGCAGCCTCAGAAATTATGTGTTTTAAAGGGATAGAAACATAGATAAACATCCGTTTCTTTCCCATGTGTGTGCTCACTCGGTCAGCTCTAATTTCTTTCCTTTTGGTCTTCCAGACAAGAAGCCGGTTTGAAAGCAAGCAGTGAGCATACACTGGAAAATGGAGATATAGAGAAGAGGAAAATGGTTCAAGTAAAAAAAAATTGGGACCCCAAAACTAGACTCTAAGATCTTTGGGGTAGGGGGGTTTTTTCATTATTTTTTTTACGGTGCTTAACATCTGGGGCTATCTCCACACTAAGTTATTTCAAAATAACAACTCCTCAAATAACTATTTCAAAATAAGCTATAGCTCTTCACAAGCAGGACTTATTGTTTCGAAATAACAAGCTCTTTATTTTGAAATAATGGGCTCGGTGGTGTGGACACTCGCCTTGTTATTTCAAAATAAGGGAAATTATTTCAAAATAACTCCTAAGTGTGGACATGCTGTGGGAGTCCTGGCACCTGCCTGGGGTTGCTAGGTGCTGCCAGAGCACAAATAATTAATGATAATGATACTTGTGAACAGATTCTGTTAGATTCTTACATTCTTGTGTTGTCCACAACTGGGATTCAAACTGGGGCCTTGAGACAAAGGATTTAGCCACAGCTGGTAGCATCTTCAGCCTCATTAATCTCTTCTGTGCACCAGCCACTAGAGAGGGGTCAAAGACTTACATTCTCTTCCTATTTTATGCAGTTAACTTCCTAATTTTTTCAAAAACTTGCAAGCTTTGTGTGTCTCTGCTTTTCTGGTATATAGATAGGATCCAAAGTCTGTGGAGCAAGTCTGTCCTTCAGAGATTTCCAGACGAGTTTTGTAGACTCTAGTCCAGATTCTCAAGACTTGTAGATCACTATTGCTGCACTGACTTCAATGGAGTGATACCAATTTAGAATCCAGCCCTGTACATTAGAGCTTCTATGCTATACATCCTCCATACATGTGCAAATTTTTTCCATCCATGTGTGGAATATGTGTTTATATACACCAAAGCATGTAAGAATGTGCACCACCGCACAGTTTACAGGGAACACTGGAAAAAGATACATCTGTGCTCCAGGTCCCTGCAGCAACAGGAAAATGGTTGAGCTATACCCAGATACTCCTGACAAGTTATCTACAGATATTTGCTATGTATGTATTTTCTTGCAGTAAAACATCAGAGGTTAGTTATTTTTCAAGTTTAGTTGGGATGTTTGCTAGTCTGATTGCTCAACTAGATGGAAGAACAGAACTTAGGACCATAGTTCCTCTCATTTTTCTCCTTTTCCCTCTTTGAACAATCATTTTGCTAGAGATCAAGTCCCCCACCCTCATGGCAGGACCAAGCACCATCTAGATCATCTCTGATAGGTGTCTGTCCAACCTGCTCTTAAATATCTCCAGAGATGGAGATTCCACAACCTCTGTAGGCAACTTATTCCAGTGTTTAACCACCCTGACAGTTAGGAAGTTTTTCCTAACATCCAACTTAAACCTTCCTTGCAATTTAAACCCATTGCTTCATATCCTATCATCAGAGGTCAAGCAGAACAATTTTCTCCTTCCTCCTTGTAACACCCTTTTAGATAATTGAAAACTGATATCATGTCCCCTCTCAGTCTCCACTTTTCCAAACTAAACCTACCCAATTCTTTTAGTCTTCCTTCATAGCTCATGTTTTCTAAACCTTTAATCATTTTTGTTGCTCTCTTCTGGACCTTCTCCAATTTCTCCACATCTTTCTTGAAATGTGGTGCCCAGATCTAGACACAATACTCTGAGGCCTAATCAGTGCAGAGTATTTCGTGCTAGGTAGGCAAATATCTACCTAACTGTCATTCCACGAGGAGTAACAGTTAATTCGAACTCAAGACTTAGTTTGAATTAATGTTTCACTGCCACGTGTAGCCACGCGGCAGTGGGTTCGGGCTAGTGAAATTTCAAAATGGCGACCGGACGGGAACATGAAAATAAAGCCCAGGATATTTAAATCCTGGGCTTCATTTGCAACTCTGGTCGTCTCATTTGCCTACCTAGCTCGAACTAATGAGCTAGTGTAGACATACCCATATTTAGCTTGTGGTCCGCTCTGATCCCTAGATCCCTTTCTGCAGTACTCCTTCCTAGATAGTCACTTCCCATTCTGTATGTGTGAAACAGATTGTTCCTTCCTAAGTGGAGTATTTTGCAGTGGACAGCTTATCCAGACCATATTGCTAACTGTGGGCATTCAACATTCTTTCCATTGGCAACAGGAGTCTTGACACTCTAATGTCAACCCACAAGCTAATATGTGTCATCAATAAAACCCAAGTATCAGAAATAATCTAAGGCCACCAAGTTCATGCTGTACAGTAATGGTGAGGAGAAGCTAATGGTGAAATTGTCACTTATAAATTTGTTTATATAGACTATAGCCTCTCATGGAGAAATAGCATGGCATCCAGTACAGAACATCTACATGGAAGAAAGTTGTCTAGAAGACTGACACTCATTGAGGTGTGGAATGAGAACTATGGGATACCAGGTCACGACTGCACAATGCAGACTTCCTTTACACGGAAAAGCAATGGGCTATAGAAATGCTGCTATGTTATAGTGAAGGATGTGTCAGTTTTCCTGAACCATGTGTATCAGAACCTTCCCACAGACCTTTCCTTTTCACCTCATCCTGGGTACTATTTGTTCCTATCCTTGTGGTTCTCCCTGGGAGGTAAAATTTTAATCAGCGCCAAATTATACATTTTTATTGTTACTGCTCACTCCTTCTTTCAGGCGATCTTACTATAGTCAACCGCAAGGTTTAATATAAAGAGGGATGAACAAGTTAGAATTTCACTCTGTCCCTCTTAACAAATTCACCCAATCTAGTATGTTTCAGTAGTGATGGGCTTAGGCATTGGAGAACTGAAGGGGCAGGGGAAGAAGGAGAAGTGAAAGCAAACTTTATTTTTATTATTAAATCTTTAAATTCTTAGGGTGCAGTGTGTCTGTTATCCTTTTTGCCCCTTAAGTAGCAAAATATATGGATAGCATTATTTAAAATATTGTTATTCACAACAACAAAGTAGCACCTGCTGGCCACAAGTGAGATCAGGGACCCATAGTGCGAAACACAATTTAGTAAAAGACAATCCCAACTCACCAAATTTTACTATCCAAGAAGACAGGAGGGGTGGAACAATTTTTATAGTGGGGGCTCAGAGAGCTGTTGAACCAAACTGAAAACCCCGTATTAATGAACACCACTTCAAGCCAGTGAGTGCTGTTGCACCCCCTCACACTTCTAGCTCCAGCACCAATGGAAAGCAATGTCAGTGTAGGAGAAAAGGAATATTATCTTCATTTTACAGATGGGGGTGGGAGGTACCGAGTAATTTGGGAATTTGCTCCCTCCTATATTAATTTTCACTTGTCATCCATGGTGTCTTACATGTATGTTAGCTCCTGGAATAATGGCATTTGGAGAAGATGACGGGAAATTATTTTGGGCACTGCTTTATGAAAATTATTTATCCTGAAAATAGCAGAGGTATCCCCATTGCACTGGGAGTTGTTCTTGGGTCAGTGTTCAAATTCTCTTCCCAAAGGGTGGATATCAGCATCCTCCCTGCCAGCCTGCCTGTCAGTATGTCTCTCTCTGTCCTTTGTGATATCAGTAAGGACAAGGAGGTGTTTGCCGGCGGAAGTATCTGTGAGCTCTGATGTCTCATAACATTCTCGGCGCTGGGAGCATGAGGCAGAGGATGTATCTCTTTCTCTCGACCTTTCTCTTTATCTGTGTTACTTGCAGTCAGTATCTCAGCTTCTGCAAATTCATCAGGAAAAAAAATCAATGTAAACTAGACAAGAGACCTTTCCAGACTGAAAAGCAGAAATGGCAGTAGGCGTCCATTAATCCCATAGCTGCAATAAGTCCCTGAAGCAAGGGGACAGGAGAGAAGGTAGAAAGGCAGGGGACAGATAACTAGCAAATCCATTTGTAAGGCTGCTTTTTGGGTTGGGTTTTTTTTTTTTTTGGTTTAGTGTAAGCAGCACTCATGAAATGCACTGATACAATGCCATTTCATTTGCCTTCTTGCAGGGTGCAGAGTGTTTGCAAAGTTAGCAGGTCCAAATAAACTAATTTGCATGAAAAGAAAGCAAAGTCTGTACGCATTCATTAAAAAAGAGGAGTGTTAAATTAAACTGGTTACCCCCTAAGCCCAAATCTTGAAAGCTCTGACTAAATCAGGGCTTTATTATATTAAAGCCCAAGGCACAATCCTTCTACAATCCACCACATTCACCATACCCCTTGGAGACAATATGCCTGTTAAAGCCAAAAGTAAAATTCACAGTCGCATGGCATGGCATGGCATTTTCTGAGCAGTGGTCTGGGCTTCAGATTTCCCTGTCATCAGACAACAGAATGAAGATGGATGTTGTTAACTGTATAATGTAAGATTCAGTTCTTCTCATGAATCTTGTGTGTTAATGAGTTGCACTGCTGCCTATAAAGGCAAACTACTGACAGAACCCTCTGGCTGTGTCTACACTGGGCCACTTATTCCGGAAAATCAGCCACTTTTCCAGAATAAGCTGCAAGCTGTCTACACTGGCCCCTTGATTTTCCGGAAAAGCAATGACTATCTACTGTAAGAAATCAGCTGCATTTCCGGAAAAACTATGCTGCTCCCGCTCGGGCAAAAGTCCTTTTTCCGGAAAACTGTTCCGGAAAAGGGCCAGTGTAGACAGCACAGTAGTGTTTTCCGCAAAAAAGCCCTGATCGCGAAAATGATGATCGGGGCTCTTTTCCGGAAAAGCGCGTCTACATTGGCCACGGACGCTTTTCCGGAAAAAGGGCTTTTCTGGAAAAGCATCCTGCCAATGTAGACACTCTTTTTCCGGAAATACTTATAATGGAAAACTGTTCCATTTTAAGCATTTCCGGAAAATCATGCCAGTATAGATGTAGCCTCTATGTATAAAGTCACCAGTACATCTGTGGACAGTCTGGTATTTTTAGTTGACTATATTGTTTAATTATCTGTACAGCACCTAGATCCTGCAGTGATGGGCACAATAAAGTGGGGTAAGTTGATAGAGATACATAGACAAGATTAACCTGAAATTAAAGATGTAAAAGGCCTAGTAAAATACTTAATCTATCCCTTCCACAAAGCACTTTCCAGTGCTGAATTGCTCTTTGTAGCCCATTGGGACTCTGTGGGACTTCCACCATTTCTGGTATTATTACCTCTAGTGTTACAAAGTCATGAAGTTGTAACTGTGTAGGTCCTAGGCAATTAGAAATTAGGGATGTCAGCATGTACTTGACTATATGATTAACTGATAAACCTAGGCTTATCGGTTAATCTTGTTGACTACATGCATTTCTCCCTCCCCAGCTGTATTAGAGGCAGCAAGGGGGGAGCAGCAGCTGATGCTGGGGGGGAGCTGGCTTAAAAGCTGGTTCCCCCCAGCACCAGTTCTGCACAGACACCTGTCCCCCCCACCTCCAAGCTGCTGCGGGAGGAAGCAGTGATAGGTGAGGTAAGGGAGTCTGCCACAAAGCAGCCTCTTTTCCGATAGAGAGCAGCAGCATGGGATGGCAGGGGACTCCCAGGGAGTGGGGTTGGTACGCACTGGCAGCCACCCCCGTCCATGGGGATTAGTGAATAGTCGTGTAACCAATAATATTTTATGCAGTTCCATGACTATTCAATTATATGATAGCTAACATCCCTATTAGAAAGACAAGATGTGTCATCTCTTTTACTGGAACCAACTTTTTTCTGCAGAGCTCTTCTTCAGGTCTGGGAAACTTCCTCCGCCTTTGTCTACATTAGCACCTTTGTTGGTTGGGGGGTAAAAAAATCACCCCCTGACCAACAAAATTTCATGGACAAAACTCCAATGTGGACAGTGCTTTGTCAGCAGGAAATGCTCTCCTGCCAATATAACTATCACTACTCATTAGGAGTGTTTTAATTATGCCAATGGAAGGACTCGCTCCCACCAGCATAGAACGGCTGCACAGGAGACCTTAGAGCAATGTAGCACAGCCTCCTCTCTTACAGTGCTGGTCAGGAAAGTGATAGAGTAGAAGATAACACAATGACTGCATGCTCTTTGGAGATCTTTGCACACAGAAGGCCAGCTGCCCTGGGATTTCTAGAGGAACAGTTGAATCACATTCAGGGCTAACTGCATAGGTATAATGGCACAAAATGGCTGGAGATTTTCCACTCAATATGCTGCAGCAGTCTAAAAAGCAAACAGAATGGTAGGAATCATGAAGAGAGGGATACAGAATAAGACAGAGAATATCTTAATGTTTCTATATAAATCCATGGTATGCCCACATCTTGAATCAGGGCTGGCCTGAGCCATTAGTGCGGTCCCGGGCACCCGGCACATGCGCAGCCCCACCCCTGGGGCACCGGCGCATACACTGCCCTGCCTCTGCCCAGTCCAGCAGCCCCGTGCGGCGCCCCCTAGCGCCCCGGGCAGTAGCCCGGTCAGCCCGTAGCTTGGGCTGGCTCTGTCTTGAATACTGCATACACATGTGGTCACCTCATCTCATAAAAGTTATCTTGGCATTGGAAAAAGTTCAGAAAAGGTCAAGAAAAATGATTAGGGGTATGGAATGGCTGCCATATGAGGAGAGACATAAGACTTTAACTTTTCAGCTTGGAAAAGAGACAATTAAAGGGGGATATGACAGAGGTCTATAAAATCATGACTGGTGTGGAAAAAGTTAATAAAGAAGAGTTATTTATTCCTTCCCATGACACGAGAACCAGGGGGGTCACCAAATGAAATTAGTAGGCATCAGGTTTAAAACAAACAAAAGGAAGTACTTCTTCACACGACACACAGTCAACCTGTGGAAGTCCTTGCCAGAGGTCTTGTGAAATTTTGTGAAGTTCTTCTGATTTTGTAAAATCCAAGACTATAACAGTGTTAAAAAAAGAGCCAGAGGATTTTTAGAGGATAGGCCATCAATGGGCCTGGATGGGGAGGAATGGTGCCCCTAGCCTCTGTTTGTCAGAAGCTGGGAATGGGCAACAGCGGATGGATCACTTGATAATTCTCTGTTTTGTTCATTCCTTCTGGAGCATTTAGCATTGGCCACTATCAGAAGACAGGACATTGGGCTAGATGGATCTTTGGTCTGACCCAGTATGGTCGTTCTTACGTTTTTTTATGTTCTGAGATCTGTTTATATCATAATTAAATATTTATGCACTCTTGAATAGTCTCAAAAATTCCTTACTGTTCTTGTAGTTTGTGCCACTGCACCATAACTCTTTAGGCTTGGTCCTTTTGAAAGCTAAAATATCAATTTTTAACTTCTGTTTTTATCCTCCGGCAATAGATGGATTCGTTTGTCATGCGCTGGTGTATCAAGTGATAGAGCTGCCAGTTTCACCTCTGTTGCTGCTCCCCTACAGTCGGAAGCAGGCCTATGGGCTGCTCTCTAGGGGTCAGGCATTCAGAACCCAGCAGCCTTTGTTGTAATTCTGCTAACTGGGTCTCAGAAGATCTCAGCCTTTGACCATTTCCATAGTGGGAGATTAATGAGAGCTCCTGTCAACTTCCCTTATTCCTTGTGACAGTGAGGAGTGCTAATGCTGACGGGGTACCCTCAGTGTTCGATTTAGCAAGTCTTCATTAGACCCACTAAATCGAACACCGGAAGATTGACCGCTCTAGTGTTGATCTTCACACAAGTCTAGACATGGCCATAGTGTCATGAGCCTTTAGAAAAGCTGACTTTTGGAAAAAGAGCCCTTGTGAGCATTCTGTCCACACTCATTCTCTAATTTAAAGCTTTTCATTACCGTTCCAATCAAAATACATTATTACTCTTGACAGCAGCCCCAGATTTTTAAAATTCTGTCCTCATTTTCCCTGTGAAGAGGAACATTTCTTCTTCATGGTAAATTCTGTGAAATTCTCAAAAATCTGAAGGAAAAAAATCCATGCAAAGTGGAAATCCAGCATGTCTGCAATCTCTGGTTCCCACACAATTTAATATGCTCTAGTTGCATAAGTTTATAATTTCTAATAATTTCCAGTGTCAGTGAGGCTGAAAGAGCCATTGAGTGTTTTCAGGACTGAAATCGAGCCATCAATTATGAAAATGTTTCTTCTGCTCGGTTTCCTACTAACCCATTATCTAATAAAAGTCACCAGGGGAAAAAAACACATAACATAATATGCCATGTAGGAAACAGTTAACAAATTACAGTGCCCCTCAAAACAAAGGAGTGAACCTGATAAGAACACCCACAAATTCAGAGTGATCTCCAGACTTGGCAGTGCAAGGAAAATTGCAGACTCAACGCCACTCAGCTGGCATAATTTTCCCCATGAATGTGTCCTCTTTTTTGAAATACTAGAATTACTTTACAATACAAAAGCTTTTTGCAATAAATCACTTTCTTTCCTTGAGCCTCTCCTATCCCTACTCCTGCACCCAATGCACATTGGATGGAAAGGATCATTTACATATAGGCTCTGTCATTAGGGTCACTCTTTATTATAGGCTAGGAGTAAAGTAATTCTATTTAGAAGAAAAAGAAGAGTGGGGGAAGTGCAGACACATTCAATTACAGAGGTGATTAAATCTCCAGATGACTGCAAACTGGCTATTTGAAAACTTCTCCTTTGATTTTTGCGGCGTATGGTGGGGAGGCTGCCATTTTTCTATTTTATGATTGTGAGGCCTTTGTCATTCCTTTATGATCTGCTGTGCTATATGATGTGTGATTTAAAGCCATTCCAGCATCAGAGCACTGCAATTTGGATACATTTATGATGGAATAGAAAAGATGGGAAAGGGAGGTGTGTGGGTTTGTTAGGTGCAGAATTGGCCTACACTGGGCACTGGGTTTGCAAAGCATAGAGAGAGACAATAAGGGAGAGAGAAGAAATAAAGAAAAAAGAAACAAACCAAACCAAAACAAGAAATAAATAAAACTACACAAAACCAAAACCAAAGCAGGGGCCAGAATGTAAACTAAGTTCCACATAACTAACTGGACGCTCCATTGACAATGTAAATGATTGAAAACAGATTATTAACTCCAGATAGGGTTGCCCTATCTGGTTTTTGCCCGGACAGTCCATTATTCATGGCCCCTGTCTGGTAAAAAAAAATCAGAAAATACCAGACATGTAAAATGTCCATCATTTCCTGTTTTTCTTGGACTGAAGGCCAGTGGGAACATTCTTCCCCTGCCATGTCTGGAGGGAGCAAGGAGATTTTTAAAGGTGTAGCGACCTTTTTTTTTTTTGCTCAACCAATTTTTTTCCTGCCATGTTCAGGATTTTTTGTGAAAATATCTGGCAACCCTAATTCCAGACACACCACAAGGGGAAAGGGGCAAAAGGAGCAGTTGATTCTAAAGGGCCTGGAACTCCAAGCCCTTTAAATCACCGCTGGAGCACTGTCTGAAGTGCTCTAGGTGGCTCTAATGGCTGGGGAACATGACATGATGGTACTGAAGACTAGCTGCTGTGGCCCTGCCCCTTCCACCTTCCCCATGGGCATAGCATGGTTGTTGGCTCCCCTAATTAACGCTATAAGTATGCTCTAATGAAACTACTGAGACATGATCATAACAGGCCAAAGTGACCCTGACAGTTTCTTGTTTCCCTCACCCTCCCTTCTGCCCTACCGTCCAGCACTGTTTGTTGCTCTGTTTATGGAGCCAGATCTTCAATTACATTATGAGCTCAGTGTTTGCCTAGAATGCTATTGGTAGCGTATAAATATGACCAAATCAACCATCAATTGAAGGGATCTTTATCTCCTCCTTTTCCATAGGGTCAGACCATTAACAATATTTTGTGTATTTATCATCACAATGCTCCCATTTACCCCATTTTACAGAGGTGGAAACTGAGCATATGTCTACAAAGCAAAGAAACCTTCCATGTGGCTTCTGGATTTGGGCTGGAGCCTGAGATCTAGAAGTCTTCCACCTTGCAGGGCCCTATATTCTGGACATCCCAAGCCCGGCAGACTACACAGCAATGAAACAGCCTCTTAGCCTGAGACAGAATTGTCTGTTACAGGCCAGCTGCAGGTTTTTCTTTGCTGTGTACACATATCTTGAGGCACTGAGAGAGAAAAGGCTTATCTACACAGTGTGATTCCATGCAGGGATTTGATTTCTAAAGCGCGCTAACTGGTCCATGCAAACTCTGCTGTGTGTACTGAAGGCTCCCAAGTGTGCTGTAAGGTAATGCTGTTTGAGACAATCCTGTGTTAAAGCACACTAGGGAACATTTACTGCAGGCCAGCTGCTGGACCCAATTAGTGCGTAACACATTATTGTGCTTAAGAAATCACACCCCATGGCACATAATGCTGTATCATATAGTCCAAGTGACTGATGGAGCAAGGAACTGAGAGAACCCCTATCTCCTAAGTACCAGAGCAGTGCCCTGGACATTAGACCATCCTTCCTGCTCTGCTCTCTGGTCCACCCATGAAGAAGATGTTGCATTCCTCCTTAGAATAAGGTGATTATATGAAGTAGTGGGTTTTGATTTTAATCGGAGAGGAGCAACAGCTCAAACTGTCTCCTCAGGCAACTCTCATTATGAAGGATATTGTGACAAGCAGTGGCCCCTAAAGACAGAGATATTCACAAATTTCCCAGGATTCCCAGAGTCTAACTATCAGTTTAGTTTTCTTCAAGGCCTGATTGAAGCTACAAGAACACTGTGGCATTGTGTTTTAGCTTGCAACAGAAGCATGATGAAAACAGTCTCCAGATTACACATCAGCTAAATGAATGCCATGTATTTACCTCAGTGTAAATAGGAAGTTTACAGGGTAAACAGGAGAGTTTGCCTGGGAGTTTGCCCTGGGGGGAGCCCCAAAGTGTTTGGTGGGTTTTTTTTCTCTTCTGCCCTTCAAGGGGGTATTTAAAAACATCTGAAGAATCTCTCTGAAGGAAGGCAGGTATGGATAGTGATAGGTCTGCTGTTGTTAGCTGCACAGCACCCTGACATCTGTTGGGAGACCAATACAGCAGGACACAGACAATCCAGGAAGTTTTGGGGAAATGTTGGGGATACCTTCCTGGTACAACTGCTGAAGGAACCAATCAGGGACCATTCTCAGCTTGACCTGCTGCTCACAAACAGAGAGGAACTAGTAGGGGGAGTAGATGTGGGTGGCAATCTGGGAAGCAGTGATCATGAGATGGTAGATTTCAGGATCCTGACCAAAGAAAGAAAGGAGAGTAGCAAAATACACACCTTGGACTTCAGAATAGCAGACTTTGACACCCTCAGAGAACTGATGGGCAGGATCCCCTGGGATGCTAACATGAAATAGAAAGGAGTCCAGGAGAGCTGGCAGTATTTTAAAGAAGACTAATTAAAGGCACAGGAGGAAACCATCACGATGCGCAGTAAGGAAAGAAAATATTGTAGGCGACCAGATTGGCTTACCAGGGAATCCTTGGTGAGTTTAAACACAAAAAAAGAAGCTTAGAAGAAATGGAAACTTGGACAGATGAATAGAGAGGAGTATATATTGCTCAAGAATACAGGGAAGTTATCAAGAGGGCAAAAGTGCAATTTGAATTGCAGCTAGCAAGGGATGTGAAGGGTAACAAGAAAGGTTTCTACAGGCATGTTAGCAATAAGAGGGTGATCAGAGAGGATGTGGGGCCCTTACTGGATGAGGGAGGTAACCTAGTGACAGATGATGTGGGAAAAGCTGAAGAACTCAATGCTTTTTTTGCCTCTGTCTTCACAGACAAGGTCGGCTCCCAGATTACTGCACTAGGCAATGCAGTATTAGAAGGAGGTGGGCAGACTTTGGTGGAGAAAGAACAGGTTAAGAACGATTTAGAAAAGCTAGACATACACAAATTCATGGGTCTGGATTTAATGCTTCCTAGAGTACCGAGGGAGTTGGCAAATGTCATTGCGGAGCCTTTGGCCATTATCTTTGAAAACTCTTGGAGATCGGGAGAGATCCTGGATTACTGGAAAAAGACATCTTAGTGCCCATCTTTAAAAAGGGGAAGAAGGAGAATCCAGGGAACTACAGACCAGTCAGCCTTACCTCAGTCCCTGGAAAAATCATGGAGGGGATCCTAAAGGAATCCATTTTGAAGCACTTGGAAGAGGGGTAAGTGATCAGGAATAGTCAGCATAGATTCACGAAGGGCAAGTCGTGCCTGACCCATCTGATTAGCTTCTATGTTGAGGTAACTGGCTCTGTCGATATGGGGAAGTCAATGACTGTAGCGAAATTTTTGATATGGTCTCCCACAATATTCTTGCCAGCAAGATAAGGAAATATGGATTAGATACATGGACTGTAAGGTGGATAGAAAGATGGCTAGATTGTCGGGCTCAATGGGAAGTGATCAACAGCTCAGTGTCAGGTTGGCAGTTGATTTCAAATGGAGTACCTCAAAGATCAGTTCTCGGGCCTGTTTTGTTCAACATCTTTATTAATGACCTGGATGAGGGGATAGATTGCACCGTCAGCAAGTGTGCAGATGACAGTAAGCTAGGGGGAGCGGTAGATACATTATAGGGCAGGGATAGAGTCCAGAGTGACCTAGACAGATTAGAGGATTGGGCCAAAAGAAATTTGATGAGGTTCAACAAGGACAAGTGCAGAGTCCCACACTTGGGACGGAAGAATCCCAAGCGTTATTACAGGCTGGGGACCGAATGGCTAAGTAGCAGTTCGGCAGAAAGGACCTGGGGATTACAGTGGATGAGAAGCTTGATATGAGTCAACAATATGCTCTTGTAGCCAAGTAGGCTAATGAACTATTACGTTGCATGAGGAGGAGCATTGCCAGCAGATCTAGAGAAGTGATTATTCTTCTTTATTTGGCACTGGTGAGGCCACATCTGGAGTACTGCATCTAGTTCTGGGCCCCCCACTACAGAAAGGATGTGGATGCATTGGAGAGGGTCCAGAGGAGGGCAATCAAAATGATTAGGGGGCTGGAGCACATAACCTATAAGGAGAGGCTGAAGGAATTTTGGCTTATTTAGTCTGCAGAAGAGAAGTGAGGGGGGATTTGATAGCAGCCTTCAACTTCTTAAAGGGAGGTTCCAAAGAGGATGGAAAGAGGCTGTTCTCAGTAGTGACGGATGGCAGAACAAGGAGCAATGGTCTGAAGTTATAGTGGGGGTGGTCTAGATTGGATATTAGGAAAAACTATTCACTAGGGCTACGTCTACACAGGCACCCTTTTCCGGAAAAGGGATGCAAATGAGAGAAGTCGGAATTGCAAATACAGCGGGGATTTGCATTTTTCCTCGCTGCATTTGCATTAACATGGCTGCCGCTTTTTTCCGTTTCGGAGCTTTGACGGAAAAAAGCGGCTGTCTAGACAGGGCTCTTGTGGAAAAGAAAGCCTTTTCCGCAAGATCTCTTATTCCCTTTAGGGAATAAGCTCCGAAACGGAAAAAAGCGGCAGCCATGTTAATGCAAATGCAGCGGGGAAAAATGCAAATCCCCGCTGTATTTGCAATTCCGACTTCTCTCATTTGCATCCGTTTTCCGGAAAAGGGTGCCTGTGTAGACGTAGCCTAGGAGGGTGGGGAAGTACTGGAATGGGTTACCTAGGGAGGTGGTGGAATCTTCATCCCTAGAGGTGTTTAAGTCTTGGCTTGATAAAGTCCTGGCTGGGTTGATTTAGTTGGGATTGGTCCTGCCTTGGGCAGGGGGCTGGACTTGATGACCTCTTAAGGTCTCTTCCAGCTCTATGATACTATGATTTTATGATTTGGGCAGGACCTCCTAAGGTCTTTTCCAGCCCTAGGATTCTATGATCCTAAGGTAAAGTCACACTTGGTGCCATCATTCACCTCAGTGACATTGCAACCACTTCTATCAGAGATGTGAATTTGATTTAGGTCTCTGCTGTGAAGAACTCTCTCTATAGTTTGGTTCCTTTTCCAAACTGGATCCTTGCCCTTAAACTGCAGCCTCTCCATACTCTGTTATGGGCTCCCTCCCTTAGCACTCTGTTGTCAGTCCAGGTCATCAGCTGAGTGGCATCGTCTGCTTATGGTGTGTCATTAGGCATGTGCCAAATCTTTCAATCTCTGTTCTTTTGAGGAGAGAAATTGCCAATTACTGGAGGCTCCCACATGAATTCTTCTGATGACGGGAGTCACTTACTGTTTATCATTCTTTCCCCCTATCTGATCAGCTGTTGGAAGAGGGCTCTGTTTATACATGCATCAAGATGCAGCTTCATTGGTATTCGTTTAGTGGACACTCGTGTGCTCCCATCTTAATAATCATCTTTGCTTTTCATCAAACGGGGCCTGATATGGAGAGAATGGGGGACAGTGAAGGGTGAGGGGACAGAAATGTAGGACATGCAAGGTTATTGGAGCTCCTTTCTACAGAGGAAAAACAGAGTGAGTTGGATAAATCCAACAATTTATTCACTGGACATTGTGATATTTCAGAGCTCATTTAACTGAATAAATAGCTTGCAAATATTTTCACTGGGTAATCTGATCTCTTTTGAGAAATTTTCCAAGCAAAATTTTTGAATTTTAAAGTTTTACTATTTTTGTCAAGTTCTGCCTTATCAAGGAAAATTTTAAAGTATCTTTTGTTTTATTCAACAGTTATTATTATTATTTGCATTAGTAGGCCTGTGACAGGGTAGAGCAACCTCACACCTACCTCTGGCACAGACAACTCAGGGAGGGGAGCCAAGCCGACGGAGACCATGGTCAGGAGACAGTGGGGTCCAGCACAGAAATCCCAGGCAGGGTAGCTGGCAGAGCCGAGCGGGAAGCCAGCGCATGCGAATAGGCCGCTGGATGCATGCGTGAACTGGGCACAGAAAAGTGACATCACCCATAGGCATGGCGTAATGATGTCACACGCTGCCACGGGACAGACACAAAAGAGGGAGGGGTAAAAACAAACAGGGGGATAAAAGCGGGAGAGAGTTGGCTGAAGAGGGGGAGAGACAGAGAAGCAAAAGGGAAAATCTCCTTTCTGGCCTGACGCAGGGGAACCTGGCCTCCAAGGCAGGGGCAGGCAGGCACAGAAGGTAGAGGTAGGAAGTGGCCCAGGACAGGGTCATGGAGCCCGTTAGCAGGCGCGTTTAGGGGTTACAACCCCATCCCCTAGGACAGGGAGCAAGTTTCCTTGCCTTAGGGCCCTGAGCCGGGACTCAGGAGAGTGAGCGGGTCCAGGTCCCCCTACGTCACCATCCAAGGCCAGGTATTGGTGGCAGGCCACGTCCGTATGTTGTAAAGTGTATCCGAGGGAGCAGCAGCTGCACTTTGTCTATAATCTTGTTGATAGTGGTGGGGGAAAACTTAATAAATAGATGTAAGCAGCAGGGACTCCGGACTGATCGTTGTACACCTGGTGGAGAATGTGGGTAGATGCCTAGACCCTGTAAAAAGGGCTAGGAAGAGGGATTGATATTACTTTGGTTTTTATCCAAAGGAGAGCAGAGATGGAGGTAAACAAACTCCTGGAATGGCTGATGGACAGCCAGCAGCAACAGCAGCAACAGCAGACACAAATGTTGCAACAACTTGCTGCTCAGTTCCAGGAACAGCAGCATCAGCTCATTCAAGAAATGCAAGAGACCGCCCCAGGGGCAGGAGGGGCCCGAAGTGGGGGAGACACGCAGTTAGGAGAAGAAGGACTCAATGTCGGCACGCAGCTACCCATACGGTTATCGAAGCTGGGACTGCAGGATGACCCAGAAGCGTTCCTGGTGATGTTCGAGATGGCCACAGCAGCAAAATGACCGCAAGAACACTGGGCCACCCTGCTAGCTCCATATTTGTTGGGACCGGCACAACTTGCCTATCAGACTATGTCAGCCAGGGATGCACTCTGCTATTATAAGGTAAAGGAAGCAATCCTGGACCAGCTCGGTGTATCCCTACCAGCAGTGGTTCAGAGAAGCATGGTACGGAGTAGGGGAATGGCTTAGAGCAATAGCCCAATGGGTGAAGGAGGCCAGGATGAGGTGGTTAGAACCCAAAAGTAAATCACCGATGCAACTGGTGGATATGGTCATTCTAGAACAATACTTTCAGATCCTACCCCCCGAAGGCCAGCAGTGGGTCCGGCATTACCTTCCCTTTACCTTAGATGAAGCGGTTACCCTCATGGAACACTTTACTACGGCAGAGGGAGCAGAAGGGAAGGGGAGGACACCGAACGTGACTGGGAACCACAAGCCTCCTCAACCTCCACGGGGAAGAGATGCCCGGGCCGACCTCCCAAACGCACCAAGGCCACCTCCCGGACTAGGAGCAGAGAGGAGACTGGCTCCTGTGTGGCGCACACCAGAGTCCGGGGGTGGGACAGTGGCAGCAGGGAAAGAAGAGAAGGGGGCTGGCCCACGATCAAACCCGACTCCGAGGGGAGCATGCTACCAGTGTGGGAAGGAGGGACGCTTTTGGAGAGAGTGCCCCCTCATGGACTGCACCTTCAGACAGATGGCGTCAGGGGCAAGGCAGAGGAGGGAGGCCAGCCGATTACAGGTAACCCGGAGGATAAAAATGAACAGGAGGCCAGTGGAAGCAATTGTGGACTTGGGGTGTGGACAAACGATGGTGAGAACAAACATAGTAGGGCCGAACATACCTAAAGGACCCCGACTGTGGATGCGGTGCGTACATGGTGACATACGCCCGTACCCCACAACCTGGGTCAGGATTGAGAACAGGCGGGAGGAGGGGACGTGTAAAGTAGCAGTGGCTCCCCGCCTCGCCTACCCAGTTCTATTGGGTAGAGACTGGCCGGGACTTATACGTCTGCTATGGGGAAGCGGAGGAGGGTGAGGTTCGTGAGGTGAAGGAAGAAACCATCTGGGTGGGGTAAGGAGAGGGAATCTCCAACCCCATACCCAAACAAGGGGCTGGAGCTAACGACCGACAGCCACCCATCACCCTGGACTTGGATGACAGCAACTTCTTGAAACACCAGAAGGAGGACCAGACCCTTCAAAGAGCCTAGGAGCAAGCCCAGAGATCGGGAGCAGAACAAGAGGGAGAAGACAACCCCGCCCAGCAAGGCCCACATTTCGAGGTCCAGGGGGGACTGCTTATATAGAATAATAACTGAAAGGGCGGACCAAGAGGAGTTGTCCCAGTTACTGGTACCCCAAGCCCTATCGATGGCGGATGATGGAACTAGCCCATGACAATCCATGGTCAGGACACCTGGGGCCTGACAAAACTCAGCAGCAAGTGCTACAGCGGTTTTATTTGCCCAGGGTGTATAAGGAAAACCAGGACTTTTGCTCGTCTTTCCCCAATGCCAACAGACCTCATCAGCAAAAGTGCCAAAAGCCCCTTTGGTACCCCTCCCCATAGTGGGGGTTCTCTTCAAATGTATCGCTCTAGATCTGGTGGGACCCCTGGAATGCTCGGGACGCGGACACCAGTACATATTGACAGGGCTTTTTCTGATAGGCTCTTTTTGCACAAGAAACCCCTGTTGAGCGTCCACACACACCTTTTTGTGCAAGAACTCTTGCACAAAAAGGAGTTATTCCTTATAGAAAGAGGTATACCTATACCGCTAAAAGCTCTCTGTTCTGCTGTTCTACTATAAATTTTCCTGAGCAAAAATGCAGTTGAGGTGTGGATGCTCCGGGGGTTTTTGCACAAAAATGGCCATTATTGTGCAAAAACCCTGTAGTGTAGATATAGCCAAAGAGAAATGACTTGCAGTAGGTCAGTGGTAGGACTGGGAATAGAACCTAGACCACTAGACCACACTGCTCCCCCTTGTTTGTTTTCTGATCCTACCTTGCAACTTCCTCAGTGTGTGTGTCAGTCAATTGAAATAACTTGATGTCAACCTATGTATATATGCAGCGGATGGTCTGAAGTATAACTTAATCCTGCCTTTGTGTCACCTTTAAATTATATTCAATGGCTAATATAAACAATCACCATGGTACCTGTCAGACAATCCCATTCTAATGGATAGAATTTAAATAGTGATAGATAGAACGGGATGCCAATAGAACTGCTCTTTGAAAAATTGTTGGAATCCTGTGGCCTTTCTGCTATATGGCCAAGTAGCTGCACGCAGTCATGGGCTTCATTCAACAGGGCACTGCTCCAAGCCTCACTATCACCACTACTTGTTCATGACATGCTCTTCTTAGTGTTAGTGACCAAAACTCCAGAAAGGTTTGTGACAATTCATCCTTCTGCAAAAGGCACATAAAGGGTTATGCATCCAAGTAGCACAGAATAATGGAGGTAGACAATCAGGCCTTTCTGCAAAGCTTGAGCAAAGATGGGCAAACCTTTGTTTTAATCTTTTAGCAAATGCTTTAAAGGGTAACCTATGTACCTAATAGAGAGATAGCTCTTTCAGAGACCCCTGGGGAGGGAGGGAGGAGTGAGTTGTGTTGGGTTATTGTTGCTAGGAGGATTTAGTAACCTTCTGGAATTGGGTGTGCTAGTTTAGGCTCTGCTCCAGTAGATTGTGTCTCTGTTGCTGGGGTCCGACTCCATGAGCCAGCAGGGTAGCTGCTTTTCTAAGGCCATGTGCCCTGCGTGAGCTGAGAGACCTGAGCCAGGAGCAGAAAGCAGGCTGTTGTCTCTCACTATGAAGCACTTTGCAGCAGGTAGTAAGGATGTTAACCCCCTCTACCAGGGAACATAGACATGGTTAATTGTAGCAAAGGGAAACAAACTGTTTCTAGTTTAAAAAAACTTTAAAAACCATGAGAACTTTCTCAGCTAGTATAATTCTTCAGCTTTTCTTTAAATGTAGTAATGAGGAAAGAGTTATTTCTATTCTCAGTTTCTGTATTTTCTCCTGACAGGGTTTTCTTTAAGTCTCTATACTTGTGACTTATCCGAGTGGTCAATTAGTGAGTTAGCTATCTAGCAGTGATCCACAGCAGAGGATTCTGCCTAGATTCCAACTGAAGAGTTCTACAAGCAAATGGAGACTCAGCATATTGTGCAGATTTGGTAATCAATGACACTTACTGTGACTTAGCTGAACTAAACCTAATTCTAGCACTGCTTCCTAAATTTGTCAGTCTTCTTACTGTGTGGACTGAACTGTTCAAATTTGACTTTTGGTTTTCTCTTTATTTATGTTTATTGCAACTGTGATGATAATGTCTGTGGGTTACAAAATAACTATGTTATGTTGTAAAATTAGATACATAAGATGTTATCAAGTTATTTAAATTCATTTCTTTAGTTCCTTTTCGGACTTGAATGTGGGGAAGCTGACACAGCAATCCTTGCTGAAAATCTTCAGAGACTGAACTCTGGGTATTTTTCTATGGGAGTTTGGGGTTTTTTTTAAGGCACGGGAGAAGGGCAGTGAAGTCTAGCCCATGCAAAGTTACATTTACACTGCAGTTAGGCACCTGAAGCTGGCCCATGTCAGTTACTTCAGGCAGTTTAATCACAGTTAGAATTCTGGGCGTGGGCTGCAATATAAATTCTGAGATCCTTCCACCTATAGAACCATAGAACCATAGAGCTGAAAGAGACTTCAGGAGGTCATCAAGTCCAGCCCCCTGCAGGACCAATCCCAACTAGATCAACACAGCCAGGGCTTTGTCAAGCCAAGACTTAAACACTTCTAGGGATGGAGACTCCACTACTTCCCTAGGTAACCCATTCCAGTGTTTCACCACTCTCCTAATGAAATAGTTTTTCCTAATATCCAAACTCTACCTCTCCCACCACAACTTGAGACCATTGCTCCTTGTTCTGCCATCTGTCACTACTGAGAACAGACTTTCTCCATCCTCTTTGGAACCTCCCTTCAGGAAGTTGAAGGCTGCTATCAAATTCCCCTTCACTCTTCTCTACCGCAGACTAAATAGACCCAACTTCCTCAGCCTCTCCTCATAGGTCATATGCTCCAGCCCCCTAATCATTTTGGTTGCCCTCCGCTGGACCCTCTCCAATGTGTCCACATCCTTTTTGTAGTGGGGGGCCCAGAACTGGACACAATGCTCCAGATGTGGCCTCATCAGAGCCGAATAAAGGGGAATAATGACATCTCTGGATCTGCTGGCAATGCTCTGCTTAATACAGCCTAATATGCCTTAGCTTTCTTGGGTACAAGGGCAAACTGTTGACTCATATCCAGCTTCTCATCCACTGTAACCCCCAGGTCCTTTTCTGCAGAACTACTACTTACTGGTTGGTCCCCAGCCTGTAACAATGCTTGGGATTCTTCCGTCCCAAGTGCAGGACTCTGCACTTGTCCTTGTTGAACTTCATCAGATTTCTTGTGGCCCAATCCTCCAATTTGTCTAAGTCACTCTGGACTCTATCCCTAGCCCTCCCATGTATCTACCTCTCCCCCTAGCTTAGTGTCATCTGCAAACTTGCTGAGGGTGCAATCCATCCCCTCATCCAGGTCATTAATAAAGATATTGAACAAAACCGGTCCTAGAACCGAACCTTGGGGCACTCCACTAGAAACCGACCGCCATCCTGACATCGAGCCATTGGGCCCGGCCTTCTAGCCATCTTTCTATCCATCTTACTGTCCACTTATCCAATCCACATTCCCTTAACGTGTTGGCAAGAATACTGTGGGAGACCATATCAAAAGCCTTGCTAAAGTCAAGGTATATCACATCCACTGACTTTCCCATGTCCACAGAGCCAGTTACCTCATCATAGAAGCTAATCAGATTGGTCAGGCACAACTTGCCCTTTGTGAATGCATGCTGACTATTCCTAATCACTTTCCTCTCCTCCAAGTGCCTTAAAATGGATTTCTTAAGGATCCCTTCCATGATTTTTCCAGGAACTGAGGTAAGACTGACCGGCCTATAGTTCCCTGGATCGTCCTTCTTCCCTTTTTTGAAGATGGGTACTACATTTGCCTTTTTCCAATCATCCGGGATCTCTCCCGATTTCCACAACTTTTCAAAGATAATGGCCGAAGGCCCCTCAATTACATTTGCCAACTCCCTCAGTACCCTCGGATGCATTAAGTCCGGAC
>JANRFK010000975.1:7500857-7519427 GCA_030068395.1 Apalone spinifera | reverse complement strand
TGCGATACGTCTAATTTACATCCCTTTTACGAAAAAGGGATGTAGTCTAGATGTTCAAGAACTTCTCCTAAACAGTAAGAACTTCTCCTAAACATATACCGTTTCCTCTTATCATAACTTAAAGGTATTGTTGTGCCAGGGCAATGGGCTATGCCTGGAATTTAATTGTTTCTCATAAAATGGAAAGGGAGAGGTCTGGTAAGAAGGACATTTATACTGTAGAATGACAACAGGGAGGGAAGCAAGGGGCCAGCAGGGGACAGGGTGGAGAAAGGGGCAACTATCTACTATATAATTCAGAGAGTGTAGCTGTTTGTGTATCTATTTGTCTGTCCTCCAGCTAGGGGACATGCATCCCTCCCTTGCCTGTACCCACTGCAGCTGCAGTGGCCATGCAGTGGTGCTTCTCACATGGCCCCAAGCTGCTGTTGCGAGAGAGGGCTGGGGTTGTCCTCTCTCCCCAGGGCAGTCTGCATATTTGACCCCTCATCTTCAGTACCAACCCAGAGCAATGATTTAAATGGAGAAAAGCAAAACTTACTTGAGTTAAGGAACAGTGAGTGAGTAAATCTTATAGTAAATAAATAACAAGAAAACGCTGAGCATCCAACTTCTGAAAACCAGGGTCATTATTATGGTTTTGATTTGATACTCAATAGCTGAAGCCCTTGATATCACTGTTGGAACGTCTACACAGCAATGTTATTTTGAAATAACTAGCGTTATTTTGAAATAGCCTTAGTCTACATGGTGGGCGGTTATTTCGAAATAATGTCAAAATACTATCAAGCTGGGGGACTTCTTACTGCAACTCCTGTAACCTTCATTGTATAAGGAATAAGGGAAGTCAAGGGAAGAGTGCTCTATTTCAAAATATGTGCTATGTAGACGCTCCCATTTTCGAAATAAGCTATTTCAAAATAAGCTACACAATTGACCTAGTTTAATTTGCATAGTTTATTTCAAGTTAAACCCTGCTGTGTAGATGCACCCTGTATGATTTTGAACATCTTAGCCTCTGTATAAACCAGGTACACAGAGTGATAATGAATGATGCTAAATCATGGCCTACTGGATTCTCCCCCTCAAACAATTGCATATTTTGGTGGCTGAATAATCCCATGTGTAGCCTGGAAAGCACCGTGGTGTGGAATGCTTCTGAATGAAAGGTTTGATCTAAATGCAAAGCACATGAATCTCTTTCTCTCTGTCTTTGCCCGTTTCAATTCTTTACCTCTTTTTTATTCCCATTCACCTCATTCACCTTCCCAAGCCACTCATTCTGCTAATTCTCATTTCCACTTGGCCCCCTGATGGGCTACATGACAGCTGATATGTGTACCTGGAGGATGGTTTTTTTATACATATGTCTATTAAACGAGCCTCCTGCAATTTCTGGAGCTTAATCTTTTACTTGAAAGACCTTTTGATCAGTTTTGGATTATTTTGTATGAGTCAATGAAAACTCCCTTCCCCCTCCCCGCTCTTTTCTTCTCCCCATTCACTCCTTTCATGGGTCCCTTTGATTACATAGTTTGTACATTTCACAAAGGAGTTACACATATGTTTTTTTCTTTTCCCTTTCTTTTGTCTCCTTCCTTGGCTTCTTGTTTCAATCCTGAAAAATCAGCAAGTTCAGATCCAGCTCCCTTGGCCACCTTTCGATAAGTTTGCTCTCCTGGAGCAGTCTCACTGTCTGGATTTTAGCCTGCATCCAGCTTCTTTATTTTTTTATTTTATTTTTCTTTTCAAAGGAATCAGCCTTTTTCTCCCTTGGTCTCTGGCTTCTCCTCCAGTGTTTTATTCAGGCTTTGACTGATTGTCTCCTTACACTCCTTTTATGCTACTGAATGAATTACTAATGCAGCCCCCTGCCAGGAGAAGCATAGTCTGATCTTGTCCTAAATAGGCCCCTGTTTGCAGGAGATGATGTATAAATGTATCGACAGCATCATTATATATTCATTTAGTGGAATGCAGGTTTAGAAAGAGTCCTCTTTGCGTATTTCATAAATGAATTCCTGTGGAGAGGAGAGACATCCAGACTGAAAGCACCTTGAAGTCCATTCCTGCTCCCCAGTGAGGGCACTCAGCATAGCCCTGAATAAATCAATTGCATAGTCATCACCAGGAGACCTGGAAAGGTAAAGCAGGAACTCTCCCACTTTTGAAGGACTAGCACCATCTGCAGGGGATGCAGCATGACTGGTTGCTGTCCTAAAATATCTTTTATACTTCGAAATCCCTTTTGGCATTCTGGTGTCCAATTTACAACATTTGGTGCTGAAGCCTTGGTTAGATCTGACAATGGAGCTGCCAGAGTTGCAAAACGCAGAATAAACTGACAGTAATAACTGGCCAACCCCAAGAAGGCCCACACCTGCTTTTTTGTTGTGTGAACTGGGGTTTTGTCTAGGGCTTCAATTTTATCTTGAAGGGGTTGTATCTTTCCATTCCCCACCAGATATCCCAAATACCTGGTTTGCTGCATGCCAGATTTGCATTTCTTGGGGTTTGCCATGAACCCAGCTTCTCTCAGTGTCTGCAGAATGGTTATTATGTGGGTCAAGTGTAACCTCCAGTCTTCACTAAAGATGACAACGTCATCTAAATAGGCTTCTGAGAAGTGCCCACAAGGTCACAGCACCTGATCCATTAGGCCCTGGAAAGTGGCTGGTGCCCCGTGAAGTCCGAAGGGCATAGTTACAAACTGGACGAGTCCTAGTGGGATGGCAAAGGCTGACTTCTCTGGTGAGTCCTCTTGTAAGTGGTATTTGCCAATAGCCTTTAGTTAAGCCTAAAGTGGTGATGCATCGTGCTTTTCCAAACCGGTCCAAGAGTTCGTCCCAGTGTGGCATGGGATATGCATCAAACAGTGAGATGCATTCACAGCTCTGAAGTCAACACAGAAATAGATGGTGCCATCAGGTTTCAGTACGAGGACCACTGGACTGCACCAAGGGCTTTGGGATGTTTCAATGATCCCCAAGTCTAGCATGGTCCGAACCTCCTGTTCTAGGGGCCCCCAGAGCTTTTTGGGAACTCTATAGGTCTTGGCTACGTCTAGACTGGCATGATTTTCTGCAAATGCTTTTAACGGAAAAGTTTTTCTGTTAAAAGTATTTGTGGAAAAGAGCATCTAGATTGGCATGGATGCTTTTGCACAAAAGCACTTTTTGTGGAAAAGTGTCCGTGCCAGTCTAGACGTGATTTTGTGCAAGAAAGCCCCAATCGCCATTTTAGCTATCGGGGCTTTTTTGTGCAAAACAAATCTCAGCTGTCTACACTGGCCCTTTTAGCCAGTTTTAGCTATCGGGGCTTTTTTGTGCAAAACAAATCTCAGCTGTCTACACTGGTCCTTTTGTGCAAAAGTTTTGCACAAAAAGGACTTTAGCCCAAACAGGAGCAGCATAGTATTTCCGCAAGAAGCACTGATTTCTTACAGTAGGAAGTCAGTGCTTTTGCGGCAATTCAAACGGCCAGTGTAGACAGCTGGCAAGTTTTTCCGGAAAAGCGGCTGATTTTCTGGAAAAACTGGCCAGTCTAGACACAGCCCTTGTGTTAAGGTTTAGCTGCCTGAGTTGTCCGGATCTGGTGTGCCGCCAGATGAGTTCGACCCGGTAGCAAGGAAAAGAGATAATTTCTCCTTTTTCTTATTGGGACAACAGATTTCATAGTCCGTTACCCCAATTTCACTGATGACCACCCCAGGGTTTGACGGAGAATTTTAATCCGAGGGTTCGGATGGGTGCCCAAAACCCCTACCAAATCAATTTCAAACACCCTTCTTAAGCAACCAGCTTTATTCAGGAATGCATTCCAGGGCAAAAAATCTCCAGGATACTCTCAGGAAAAGTTTCTGCAACTTCCCAAACAAAAGGCAAGGCTTTTTGTACTACCTTACATGGTAATTACCTTTTTCTCACTGACCACTTACAATTGCATGCATATACAGGTCATGCCCCTTTGCACCAAATTCCCTCCAATCATTATTTGTCCCCTCACAGTCCCTTTGCAGGCCTTATAACAAGTTCAAACCAGTTTTACCTACTCCCCTCTTTTGTCTACCTGAGTTCAAGCACGTATCTCTTTACAAAGACCAGACTTAACATCCAGGTCACACAGGGGTCATACTGACAACAAATTAAGTTTATCCTTCAGGTTACATACATATGGATTTATTAAATGAGCAATTAACAATCCACTAACGTTAAACTCAAGGGCTATGTCTACACTATGAGTTTTCTCTGCAAAAAATATGCTAATGTGGGACTCATTTGCATGAGTTGCAATCTCATTTGCATATTTTCTGCTGATCCATTTTTTTGCTAGTTTTTTTGCGCAAAAACAGTGTGAACATTTTCTTTTTGTGCAAAAACCCTTTTCCTGCAAGATTCTTATGCCCCAAAAAAGGAGGTTTGCCGATCTTGTGGGCAAAGGAGTTTTTGCGCAAAAAGAAAATGTCCACACTGCTTGTTTTTGCGCAAAACCCCAGTGCAAAAATGGATCAGCAGAAAATATGCAAATAAGATTGCAACTCATGCAAATGAATCCCTCATTAGCATATTTTTGCCAAGAAAACTCATAGTGTAGACGTAGCAAAGGGGATTGAGCTGTCATTGAATGCAACTGTAGGGTTAAACTGAAGGGGATTGAGCAATATCTTACCCACACAAACACAAACACACACATCCATTAGTCCGTTCACACACATTCATTCATGTCCTCAGGCACTCACACATTTACACAGGCTTCTGCCACGTAATCTCTCCTTTTATTGGAACTGGGCGGCTCCTGTCACTCATACAAGAGTCCCACCTCTACATTTGTCACGAAGGAGCATGCCCAGACCTCCCTCAATCCAGGTCCTTTGTTTGCTTAGGGCAGCGTTGTGTCTTTAATTAGTCACCATCTGGCCCCTGGCTCCAGGTGTAATAGCCTTGCTGTTTCCCTTACCCCAAACATGCTCCATACACACGTACACTCTTCTCACAGGGTGGAATGCATCTTAGAGCAAGTTACAAGCAAAGTGGCTGAGAGTTACAAAGATTATAAAGCTGCAAGGCTCAACAATCACCAAGCTTACAGTAGATTTCTGAATTTACAAAGCAAAGTGGCTGAGACTTACAAAGTTGCAAAGCTCAACAATCTTACAACAAGATGCAAAATGTAAAAGACAAGGTAGCTGAAAGTTACAAAAAAACAAGTACAAAGTTTCAAAGCTCAATAGTTACAAAGAGACATTCCAGAGAACAGCAGCTGACTGAGACTTAGAAGACAACTGCCCCCTTAAACAGTGTTCACAGCAATGCAGTCAGCAGCAGGCTTGTCATTTTCTAAGTCATGTTTGGCAGGACCTTATAGTTTAATGCATTTCCATAAAATTTGTGTATAAATCAAGTAATAGCTCGGGCAGAGGCTTTATGCAACATAGTCCACCTCTCCCACTTGGCGTATAACTTCATAAGGGCAGCAGCAAAACTGGTCTCCTGGCTGATCGTGCCTTTCCTGGGCCCCTTTATTATAATAGCAAGCCTGGATTTGTTGGGCTTTCTCTAGATTTTCTTAAGCAAATTTGGTCACCCATCCCAGTTGCTCCCGCATCTTCACCACATACTGGATTACTTTATGGGATTAGGAGGCTTGCTCTTCCCAGGTCTCTTTGAGCAGGACCAGTATCTCTCTAGGTGGCTAACCATATACCAGCTCAAAGAGCAAAAAGCCTGTTGAAGCTTGGGGTACCTCCCGCACTGCAAACATCAAATAAGGCAGTAGTCAGTCCCAAATAGGAGGATCCGTATTCACAAATTTTTTCAGCATGTTCTTTAGGGTCCAATTAAACCTCTCCACCAGTCTATCTGTTTGAGGATGGTAAACCGAGGTTCTAAGAGGTTTTACTTTGAGGAGTGTTCAGACCTCTTTTAACAGTCATGATATAAAATTGGTCTCCTGGTCCATCAGGATTTCTGTAGGAAGGCCCACCCAAGAGAAGAGGTGTACCAGTTCAGCGCCCATGGTTTGTGCCCTTATTGAGCAAAGGGTGTACCTAGAAGGAGTAAGGGAATTAGGGGAGCCCGTCCCATACCCTTTGGTGCTACTAGTTGACAATCCAGACATGATGCACAGAAAGCCACAGCCTCCTTATAGACCCCTGGCCAGAAGAATTGAGTCAATCAGTGGGCTAAGGTCTTCTCCCACCTCAGATGGCCAGCAGACAGGGGACTGAGTGGGCCAAATGCAGAAATGCTCTCTGGGCCTCCCAAGGCACCAAGAGTTGGTAGCTGATCTTCCCTGTGTTTGGGTCCTTGTCAGCTCGATACAGCAGGTCTTTCCTGAGCTCAAAGTGAGGGAACTGGGAGGCTGGATCTTCCTGGGCAACCACCCCGTTAATGACCGTGATCCGGGAATATGCCTCTCGCAGGGTCTTCTTTTTATCCTCAGACAAAATCATCTGAGCTAGTTAAATATTCCAAATCTACCTCAGGGAGGGGACCCTCTTATGAAGGTTGCCCTGGGTCAGAGGGCATGTCCCCTTCTTCGGAGGGGGCATCATCTCCTTTCTGAGACAATTCCTCTTCTGGCTCCGTTTCCCCAGGCAGATGAGTTTGGAGCCATGCCCTACCGTCTTTCCAATGCTTCTGGTGGGATTTCCCTGCCTCCTGGGTACATCTAGACTACATCCGCTTCTCTGAAAAAAGTCAGAAAAGCAGACGCATTTTGTCAGCATTCCTGTAAACCTTGTTTTACGAGGAAGAAGGGATGTTATGAAAGAGGGGTTTTTTTCTGACATTTGGCCCCGCGTAGACCTCTGAAAGCCTCTTTTGGAAGAAAAGTGAAAAAAGATTTGCAATTTTCGTATCTTTTTCCAACTTTTCTTTGTAGTATAGACATAGCCTCTCAAGGGAAGCAAGTCCTTCCCATAGGTCTGAGTTCACTACAGGAAATAGTTCTGTTAATGTTTGGGGTGCTGGTCCCTCTGGAGTAGAGGAGCCACCTGGTGAAAGGAGCAATGTTGCCAATTTCATCCATTTACAACCTTCCAGGGAAGGTGTTTTGCTATGCCAACCTGAATCCTTGCCTCACAGTCCTTCACCTTCAATTGGACACTTGCTGTGGGATAGGAGTGCACATCCCCATGTACATGGGTCACTTTTAGGGTACGATCATATTGGAGGGTGCTAAGGTCCAGTACCTGTACCTGAATCAGGATTTGGGAGCACCCTGAATCTACCAGTCCAAGCATCGTAAATCCCTCCACAGTGACTGGCATCACATAGGTCTTATGCCGGTGGTCAGGCCCCAAGTCAAAACCAGTTTCAGTAACCCCACAATCTAAAAAGTCACACTCCATGATGGACCTGCTGAAATGTCCAGGTTTCCCACAGTAGAAGCATACCAGTGGTCCCGGAGTGGGACCCACCTGACTCTGTCCCCTTTGGTCACCTGGGACATGACTCAGAGGACAAAGGGGCCCCTATAGGGTATGAGGCTCCTGGTTGGCATCTCGAAAAACATCACTTCTTCCTCATTTGTGTCTCTTGGGCACCTCTTTCCATGCCCAGTCTGTGTCTTCAGAACTTTGGGTGGGCCAGCTCTCAGGATGAGGCTGGGTAGGTTTGCTAGGCCAGCCACAAGGAGAAAGCACTCAGTGTTCTGGACTGTGGCAGTGAGCAAGGCCAGGTTGTGCCACCAACCCCAGGTTTGAATTGATGTCGGCAAAATCTCTAAGTATTGCTCCCAAACTTAGGAGTCCATGATCTCAGAAGTTGTGTGGGCCCTGGAGTGTAGCCAATGAGAGGCCCAGACCTTGAGGTGTCGGGCCACCACTCAGGGCTGAGCTTCAGCTAGAAAAGGTTCTGTATGGAACCGGTGTCAATACATCTCAGGAGATACTCCCAGGCGATCTAGGATGGGAGCTTTCACCATCCCATAGCCGGCTGCAGCCTCCTTATCCAGAGCTTGGTAAGCTGCCTGGGCCTCCCCGGAGAGGAATGGTGCCAGGCCAGCTGTCCCAGAAGTTCTTTCCCAGCCAGCTGTCTGGAGCAGGCTGGCCCAGTGCTGTCTGGAGCATGCCATGTGGGGCTCTAGCAAGCAATTTAAAAGATCCAGGGCTCTAACTGCAGGGTAGCAGCGACTGGGAGTGTTGAGCCATTTTGATTCGCCAAGCCTTGGTTCAGTTGCCTTTTTGCCCCCCCTCCTGTTAGCAGGCTTTCCAGGATCATATCTAGATGGATCCAGCTATGGTGATGACACAGGTGATGTTATCCAGCACAGTGGAAACAAAATAGCATTGGGCTTCCCCATGCTTCATAATTATTCCCTTCCATGCTGGGCTTTGAGCATTTCCATTGCAAAGGGCGAACTATTCTGTGAAACCGAGTGCCCATCAGTCAACAGAGAACCCAACTCCTAAGTGTGGTTTGTAGCTCTGCAGCTATCAAGTTTTAGTCTTCAGCATGTCTCCATTTCACCTCAGCTCATCCTTCTCACTGTACAACTCCTCCAACTGGTGCAGAATAATCCAGTCCCTCTCCTTCTCATCCTCCATGTATGCTGAGCATGAAATTATTTGACATTCCCATAATGCTTGTGCTTGTGCTTGTGTTTGCAGTAAAACTGCTTGCTAATCGGCACAGTTCATGCTATTTCCATTTGTGTTAGTCAGACCCCTGGGGGCTGGGGAACTTTTTTAAATGCTGCATATTTTAAAGTGTAAACAGGACCTGGTGTTTTATTAAATAAACGTGACAATTGCAATAACATTTTGCAGATTACAGGAGAAGGAACATAAGGGGAACATTTCCAGAACCTAAGCAATGTGTATTTTGCTGATGCTTAAGTAAACTTTCCTTTGTTGTTGCTAGTCTTTCCTCTGTGCTAGTCATTTGATACTACTTGAAAACCTTTTCTGCCTAGTGAATCCTCACACTAGGGAATGGAAATGGTTCTTTCCTACCTTCTAATTTCCCCACAAATGCTTCCAAATCTTTAGTTTCCCTGAAAAGTAGGCAGGGGGAATTATGCTTTTCCAATTACTTGCTGTGCATAAGTTTTTCAGCACAAGCAAATAGTTTTATCGTGTAGACCTTATGCCTTAGATTATGTCTACACTGAACAATTATTTTGGAATAAGCTATTTCAGAAGAAATACTCTGAAACAGTTTTTTTCGAAATAGCGCATCTACACTACAGGGAAGCGTGGAAATTAGTCCAAGGCAGGCTCCCCTAATGTGGATGCACTACCTCGATTTGGAGCCCCAGGAGGCACTGGGAGTAATTACTTTGAATGGCTTGGGGGGAGGAGCTATTTTGAACTAGCAGCAGTGGAGTATCCACACTACAGCTACCCCAAAATAGCTATTTCAGAAGAGGCGTTATTCCTCCTGGAATAAGGTTTAAAAATGCTGAAATAAGTTGCCTATTATTTCAAAATTATTTCAAAATAACAGATTAGCTGTGTGGATGCTCACATAGTTATTTCAGAATAATGGATGTTATGCTGCTATGCAAACGTACCCTCAACTGACAAACCCTGCTGGTTTCACTCAAGCAAGGACCCCACTTAAGCTAGTGATGGGAGCAAAGCCTGCAGGACTGGACACACTGGGTGAGTTGCAGTGTCCTGGCTTCTCTCTGGCAGCTTGGCTCATTATAATAAGAACATTATAATAAGAGCAGGAAAGGCTATTACAGGCCAGGGGGCATCTAAAACATCGTATGTGGCACTTTACTGCTAAAGAAACGAGCAAAACCCACCGGTTTACAACCACACCCAACCAACACACAAGTGATTATTCCCCTTTATTCGGCTCTGGTGAGGCCACATCTGGAGTACTGTGTCCAGTTCTGGGCCCCCAACTACAGGAAGGATGTGGACGCATTGGAGAGGGTCCAGCGGAGGGCAACCAAAATGATTAGGGGGCTGGAGCACATGATCTATGAGGAGAGACTGAGGGAGACACTGAGACTGACCTAAGCCTGAGTGAAGATATCAAGTCATCCCCCCCCCCCCCCCCCCCCCACGCCAAGAGCTCTTTGCATGGAAAGGGACCCTTTTTTCTCCCATCTTTCTTTTGAGATGCAACCTATGCTCCCTAAAGCTGATTCCAACTCTCACTGCCAGATGGGATCCCCCACCACCCCCAAGCCATTTTGCTGTTGTAGTGCACTGGGGTGCATTGGGGGCTGGTACTTGATTAAGCCCTCCTTTACAATTGTACACAGCTGGCTCAGTGCTGCTAGAAAGCAGGCACCTGCCTCCTTGCCAAGGGAGATGGTTAATCCCTTCTCTGCCGGTCTCAAGATGCCCTCTTCTCACACCATCCAGGAAGTGTGTTTGGGAAGCTTTTTCCTATCTCTGCCTTAGGCCATGGTTTCCTCCTTGATGCTTTTCATGTTTGTTTGTTTTTTTAAATTCAGGTTGTGTCATTCCTCACCATGTGTCATTGTCCACCCCGCCCACCTCCAAGATGTACTTTCCTCTTCCTCCATTCTTTATTATCTTCTGCTGCTCTGCAGACATTTCCCCTTTCTGGCTGGATTCACAAAAAGCATTGTTAAGCCATGCTGCAAAAATGCACTGAAGGCAAATCTGACTGAACTGAGCCCAGGGTCCTGCTGTTAGCTGACTAGAGCCAGGGAGAGACAGGGCTCTGCAAAGCCAGCTGTACTCAGGGCGCTGTTAGCTGCCAGCAGCAGGAATCGCCATTGTGATGTTGCGATGACATGGGGTGATGGAATGTGACAGCTCTAAATCTTTCCTGTGTAGCCCGTCAATCCAGCTGATGTGTGTGCGTCACACAAGGGCCATGTGTAAAAAATTTCTCAAGGAAAGTTTTGCTGTGAGTGTCTTAGGAGGCAGGGAGTCTCAGAGTGAGCCAGAACTCTTGTGTTCTGCTCTTTTGAGTAACATGAGATACTGAGAGAAGTTGGGCCCATTCTTGGAGGCAAATCTCTGGCAACAGATCATCTGCTTTGGGCAAACTAGAGCTGATGCTGATTTAGGTCTGTATATTTTATGTGTGTGTATGTTAAAATTTATTGGATTAAATATTACATTTGAATAAAATGTTTTCAGGACAACATATCCCAGGGCTATCTAACTGTGGGTTGATTGTATTAGAATAGCAGTCCCTGAACTAGGAGGTTCGCCTCCGAGGGGGGCACAGAGGAAGGGTCCAGGGGGCTGTATTAGCACCTAGGCCAGTTTCCATTGGGTGTGAGGAGAGAACACCACCGAGCTCCTGCCCCAGCTTGCAACTCTGCTCTGCTCTCCGCCTAGCTCCATCCTTAGCTGCAGCTCCATAACATCCCCAGTCCAGCTCTGCCCTCATTCCCTCCCAAGCTCCTTCTCTATCCCCAGCCCCAGTTTTATCCCCAGCTCTACCTTCAGCCCAAATTCTTCTGCTAGGCCAACTGAACAGTGTTGGGGGGGGGGGACAGATTCCATTGCTGGCCAGGTGGGGGTGACAGGAAAAGCTTGGGCACCACTGTATTGGAGACTGTTCTCTCAAAGGGGGCATGCAATGTAATGAACAAAAATAGATGTATTTGCTCACCTCACATCTGGTCTGTGCTGGCCAGGAACTGTCATTTCCAGTATCCAGTACAATGGGCCTCCTATCTGATTGGCTGCTCTGAGTTACAGCAACATACCTGTTAAATCATAGAAATGGCAATAGGCGTGGTATGACACTGTGGCTCACACTTGTGTACTGCCTCCTGACTAAAGGGTTGCTAAGCTCTTTCTCATCTATGGCTCCTTGTAGCACAATCTTTATTCCATAAAAATTCCTGTGGAAATCAGAGGCTGCAGGATTTATATATAAATTGTGCTGCAAATTTATGTGTACAGAAATCTGTTACAATTTAGGAATGGCACCATTGGGCCCTTATGTAATTTGATCACTTGAAATTCCATGGTGATGGCAAGGACAGAACTTATTTTCTGCTGGTTCACAACCTAAGGTCCCTGCTACCTGAGGTAAAGGCAAACTTCCCTTGGCTGTTGGCAGTTTGGTGTTCATGACACATTGATTCCATCCAGAAGAGGGCGGTGGGTACATTTGACTCCTAGCCAAGCTCATAACAGATATGCCAGTGTGCATAGGACTCACTTGACTCATTTTTGAAGTGCAGTCACATCTGGGAGAACTGTTTAACAAAATTAAACCAGTTTATAGCTAGGAAACATACTCTGGGCAAAGCAGAAGGAAGACTCCTGTCTCTCTTCACCTTGTTAGTTGCTTTCCCTATTATACTTTTCTGCCTGCTTGGTGCAACTAATGTACTCATTCTATGTGCCAGACTAGTAACAGATTACCTTGGTCTACCATTTATAGCTCTTTACACTCAGTTATGTCCTATGAACAGTTTACTCAAAGTATTGCATTACCTCAGAAATTTCTCCCCAGTGTATAAATTGTTTAAATCACATTTAAAGGTAGGTTTTGCACTGCAAGGTGCATGCAATACAATTAGGGTGCGTCTAGACTACATGGCTCCATCGACGGTACTAAACTGGTGGCTATTTACCGATCTTAGCCTTCTAAGTTGCTCTTTCTTGCTTGTATACTTGGTCTGGCAGCTCTTACCACACTACACAGGCCCTTTTAAAAATTCCTGAGCCTTATCAGGGAAATGCTACCAAAACAAAAAGCAGGGAATTTGTTTGGATTGTGCAACTTTCTATTCACACAACTAAATCTCCCAGAGCTACTTTGAACATTTGCCCCTAAGAGTCCTTGGGGGATGAATTATTAAAACATCATTCCCCTTTCCCCATCTCTGGAGTTAAAAGAGAAATAATGTGAGATCAAAACCCCAGCAAGGAAACTGATGTGAACTGTTCAGAAGAGATGCAGTTGCTTGGAACAGTGCAACTTTTTTTAAATGATTTCTTGCCACATCAAAGGGGTTTATGATTTATCAGAGGGTGCCATGCAGAATAGTGATCTAAAGAAGAAAGTATTGCTTACACTACATGAATAGGTTGCTTGTTTGTGAGGTGTGCATGGGGGTGTGGGAACAGGGAAGGGACTCTTCTCAGATCTTTTATTATGCCTGAGAATTTCATTTGCAGACAACCTTGCTGCATCCTTTCACCATCACTCAACTGTTCACTTGCTCCATTTCGCGGGATTGTCCTGCAGGACTCCTGGGACAAAGGAGTGGATTAACAGAGCCAAGGTCTAGCTTTTGGGAAGCCTCTGAGTAAGATGAGGGGAAAATCCAAGGGTATTCTCAGTCCCAATAGTATCTAGATGAGAAGACCAGATGCTGGAATTTATGGCCTGCAACCTGAGATCAGCAGCTACTTCCTCACCTAAACCTGCAACATCAACAAAAGACTCCCTTGAGTCTGTACTACTCCCTCCCCCAGCCTTAGAACATGCCTGCCAAGAGTGAGTGGGAAGAGTGTGTGTATGCAGAGGGGGGACACTCTACTCCATGCAAGTGGGGAATTCTAATGTAATTGATGTGACTAGCGTGACCAGAGAGCAAATGTGAAAAATCGGGATGGGGGATATATATAGCTGCCTATATAAGAAAAATCCCCAAATATTGAGACTGTCCCTATTAAATCAGGACATTTGGTCACCGGAGGTGTAACTGATGACTAGAGGGGGAAAGGCAATGGAGTATCAGGGCTCAAGTATCTTTAGGTTCCATCCGTCTTCCCTTATTGTAAGCCTTATAACACTCTGTGGATTCTCTTACCTTTCCCCACCCTATTGTAAGAGCATAAGAACAGCCATACTGGGTCAGACCAAAGGTCCATCTAGCCCAGTACTCTGTCTTCTGACAGTGGCCAATGCCAGATGCCCCAGAGGGCATGAACAGAAACATGTAATTATCAAGTGATCCCTCTCCTGTCATTCATTTCCAGTCCCTGACAAACAGAGGCTAGGGACACCATTCCTACCCATTCTGGCTAATAGCCATTGATGGACCTAACCTCAGTGAATTCATCACCTCTCCCATAATTCATCTTTTCCTGACCCACAACATAAGATGTCTCCTGTGCCTCTACTTCCCATTTCCTCTTCCCTCTTGCCCTCATGGATTTCTTCTCCATTCTTTGCTTGAGACTCGTCCCCTCTGTGGAAGAAAAGGCTCATGAAGAGAACATCCAGTGGCTCTTCAGCACAAGACGTTAACAGAGTGAACTCCTCATGGTCCTGCAGCGGTGAGACATGAGCTGCACAGTTGGAGTGACCACAGAAATAATGCAAAAGAGATAAAAAATAAAGCAAGTAAAGATCAGCTTCCAGATGTAAATGACTGGAAGCTCAGATCAACTTCCCAGCTGGCTACTGTTGTTAATACTGGGCTATACCATGGCCTCAATACAAATGCTTCTGAGAGTGGGGGACTTTTTGATCTGGAACTGTATTAGGACTTTGGAAACGATGGGAAGAAAGAGTTAATGCCTAGGATGTTTGCCACATGGAAGAGAGACTGGGGGAAAGGCAAACTAAATTAGACGTTCCCTCTAATGCTTCTGTAGGGAAAGGTGGGGATAGGAGACTAGTCCTGGTGGAAGAAGATGATGTATGCAGGGGAGTTCATGGATGCCCAGGGTTGCCCTTATGAACACCTCTGCAGTGGCTCCAGAGCCTCCTTCTGTCTGTGTCCCTGTCCTCTGAGCTCTATTGGATTAATGGCATGATTTCCTGTCCCTGCCTCCCTCCCTTCCTCTCTCTCTCACACACCCTACTTCCACTTCATATCATAGCCCTTTATCCCCTGCAGCAGGGCAAAGTTTGTTATTTAATCTCCCCAAAATCAGGGCTTCGTGCAAAGACACATTCAGGCATCCTACAAGCATGAAAGTTTTAATATCCCACCCCTAGAAGAGTCGGGCTATGTCTACACTACAAAGAAAAGTTGGAAAAAGATCCGCAAATTGTGAACCGCAATTTGCGTATCTTGTTCCGCTTTTCTTCCGGAAGAAGCTTTTCCAAGCCTCTACACAGGGCCAAATGTAGGGAAAAAACCCCTCTTTTGGAACATCCCTTCTTCCTTGTAGAACAAGGTTTACCAGAATGCTGAAAAACTTGTCTGCTTTTCTGATTTTTTTTTCAGAAAAGCAGATGCTTTCCTTGGACACAGTAGAGCTTTTCCGGGATACCAAAAAGCTCTGTAGTCTAGACATACCCTTGAGCTAGCTGGGAGAGGGGAAGCTTTGGTAGGAACACCTGATACAAAATTCTAGCCAAGAAAGGCAGTGCTTACCTCGCACACAGGATAAAAATCCCAACTTATAGGTACACACAGGGCCTTATGAGTCAATTAGCCACCCCTATGAAAGGACCAAACTTCTGCCACAGGAGATGGGTGCTCTCAGGCACACCCTTGAAGAAGGTAGCTGCAGTAATCACACTGAGATGTCTCCCATTTTCATCTTCTCAGCCCCAGACCATTAGCCCTCAGAGTGTTTCCCTACCAAGAAATAGCTTCATCTGAGAAGCTGGATATGAGTCAACAGTGCGCCCTTGTAGCCAAGAAAGCTAATGGCATATTGGGGTGCATTAGAAGGATTGTCAGCAAATCTAGAGAAGTGATTCTTCCTCTTTATTCGAAACTGGTGAGGCCACATCCAGTCCTGAGGGCCCCTCCCCCACTATAGAAAGGATGTGCACACGTTGGAGAAGGTCCAGCAGAGGGCAACCAAAATGATTAGAGGGGCTGGAGCACATGACCTACAAGGAGAGGCTGAGGGATTTGGGCTTATTTAGTCTGCAAAAGAGAGGAGTGAGAGGGGATTTGATAGCAGCCTTCAACTTCCTGAAGGGAGGTTCCAAAGAGGTTGGAGAGAGGCTGTTCTTGATAGTGACAGATGCAGAAGAAGGAACAATGGCCTCACATTACAGTGGGGGAGGTCTAGGTTGGATATTAAGGAAAACTATTTCACTAGGAGGGTGCGGAAGCACTGGAATTGGTTACCTAGGGAGGTGGTGGACTCTCCATCCCTACAGGTTTTTAAGTCTTGGCTTGACAAAGCCCTGGCTGGGATGATTTAGTTGGTGTTGGTCCTGCTTTGGGCAGAGGGCTGGACTTGATAACCTCCTGAGGTCTCTTCCAGCCCTATGATTCTAAGTGTCATGTTGAGGCCTCTCAGCTCATGACATGGAAGAGAAGCAACATTATTTCCAGGCTTCTTTGGGCAAATTCAAAGCAGCAGGAGCCTGAAGCCCATTATTTTCATTCTAACCTAAGGCAGCAGTCAATATGACTGCTCTGCACTCCAGCTGCTTCCCAACTTTAATCCGTTTAATTTAGTAAAGTGATGCTAATGAGATTTCATTGAAAGGAAGGACCAGACGCAGGACTGCGGGTCTTGATAGCAGCAGCTGAGGCAGGCACCTAAGCTCCTTGGGAAATGCAAGTTTAACAAACTGTTTCAAAATATTCCTCTTCTGCAGGAGGCTTTTTCAAATGCATTCATTATGCAGGTACGTGGTTATTAAACTGGGATTTTATAGCTAGTTCGGTGGGAATAAAGAGCAATAAGCCTCTGTATCGAGTAAGTAATAAACATGTCCCTATCCAGCCTTGTCCTCCCATCCCCAAATGAAACCTTAGCCCAGATAAGAGCTTTGAACAGTTGGGAAACTGAGTAATGAGAAAGCTAATGGCATGAAGTGCAGTTCGCAGAGCCACAGGGCATTGTGTTTAAGGCCAGAAGAGCCCACTAGAGCTAATCTGACCTCATGTATGTCATGGGCCACCCAGCACCCTCATATTAAAGTTGTGGGCAACTGAGATGTACCCTGAATGTTACAGCCCACAGGGGACAGGATATGAGCCACAGGCAGAGAATAGAAGGGACCAACGTGCAGCAGGGGAGAGGAATTGGAGAGCTCCTTCTGCTGAAAAGTGCTGAAGCCTGTCTGAATCCCTGGGTAAAGGGCTGAATGTGCCAGCCCCTGGATCATACGGTGATTGAGGCTCAGAGTGTAAAGCAGCATCTGCAAGCCTGAGATGAGGTGGTGGCTAACAAAGGCCAGCTGGGACAAAGGGTTGGCTTTTGATTGTTATTGTAGGACTAAGGTAGAGGACTTTGTAACCCCAGAAGAGACTGAACTCTATAAAATAGTCTGGCAAGAGGGTCTGGACTCTCTTACAATTGGACAGAAGAGGGAAACTGAGGCAAAAGTGAGGGGTCAGCAGGGGTCATGCTGGAGTGGCAACTTTGCCATATGGTGCCAAGAAGGGTTCATTGTCAGCACCATGTGAAAATCTTCTGGGATGTCTAATGAAATCACCTGACTGTCTGCTAGAGGAGATCCTTAATCAGAGTCACATGGGTCAGGCAAGCTCAATGAGTGAGCTCATTAATAGCTTTTCCAAAAGGGAGTAGTTTGAGACAGCGGTGACAAGAGTCTTCAGTTCTGTAGATGGTGTCTTGAGCAAGGGTCAAACCATCTCCAGTTTCAGGAGCTGGCAAGCACCCAGCCCTTCCCAAGGAAGGCATTAACTATTCCTCCCAGCCCCATGAGGTGATGAAATTAGCATAGTAGCCTAATGAGAGTTGGTTGCACATGTCACAAAGTGAGAATTGGTGCTTTTGCACAGCTCCATTTGCAAGGTGTGTCTTAAAAGGATGATCCTGGCCTATTAAGGTTAAACAGGGTCTGACTTCAATGCTAATTGTCCTTTGAGAAGGACCTCCCTTTCTCCCCTCATTGAGCTCCATAAGAGCTTCCATTTCTCCTGCTCACCTGCTTGGAGAAGTGGCTGAAGTGACTGGAGGAGGGGGAGAAAGCTATGGTAGCTCCTGGATTAATTGAGTATTTCTTTGTCAGGGCAGCTCCATTCCCAAAAGTAACACAAAGGTACCTTTTCCAAGGCCATGTTCTGAGATGTTTTTAAACAAGGAAGCAGCAAGATTTGAATATAGTGACATTAGACTTTGTCTGACAAAAACATCAATATCAGTGCATAATTAATGCAAGGATCTTATCTAACGTGGACTGAATAGGGACAGAGTGCTTTCAGAAATCAATTTGCAACCTGAATTACAAACACTAAAGAGTAAACCTGACAGGGCAAAATGAAAAGGGAAAGGCGGGGGAGCACTAGTGGTGGAGGAACTAGAACACCATACCATGCCAAAGTTCTCTTTCTCGCTTCCACTCTTATTTAGGAAGCTATTCATTCACACCAGTATGGCAGCATTTATGCATTTGCAGCCTTTGTTTCTGCAGGTGAAGGCTGCAGCTACACTTAAGCTGTGGGTTATGATTGCAGAAAGGAACCTAGGCTAGCTCTACTCAAGCTAAGTCTGCTAAAACATCAGTACAATTGGCGTAGCACTGGGGCAGCTTGGCTTAGCCATCTTACATATCTTAACTGGAGCCCTGGAAGAATACTTGGGAAGCCTGTGCTACCCCACTATATTGCTATTTGTAGCATGTTCCCTCAAGAAGAGCTAGAGTGGATACATCTACACAAGCTAGGGATCCCCTCTTCTGTGCAAATATAGACATAACCTGGAATTGCAGCCAGGGATACATGAAGGCTACGTCTAGACTGGCATGATTTTGCGGAAATACTTTTAACGGA
>JANRFK010000975.1:7481936-7492185 GCA_030068395.1 Apalone spinifera | reverse complement strand
TCTTGGGATGCATTAGGTGAGGTATTTCCAGTAGGGATAAGGAGGCGTTAGTGCCGTTATACAAGGCATTGGTGAGCCCTCATTTGGAATACTGTGTGCAGTTCTTGTCTCCCATGTTTAAGAAGGATGAATTCAAACTGAAAAAGGTACAAAGAAGGGCCACTAGGATGATTCGAGGAATGGAAAAACCTGTCTTATGAAAGGAGACTCAAGGACCTTGGCTTGTTTACCTTAACCAAAAAAAGGCTGAGGGGGGATATGATTGCACTCTTTAAATATATTAGAGGGATAAATGCCAAGGAGGGAGAAGAATTATTTAAGCTCAATACCAATGTGGACACAAGAACAAATGGATATAAGCTGGCTATTAGGAAGTTTAGACTTGAAATTAGGCGTAGGTTTCTAACCATCAGAGGAGTGACGTTCTGGAACCGCCTTCCAAGGGAAGTAGTGGGGACAAAAGACCTATCTGGCTTCAAGATAAAGCTAGATGGGTTTATGAAGGGGATGGTTTGATGAAGTAACATGATCTTGGCAATTGATTGACCTTTCACTATCAGTGGTAAATGGGCCAATGGTGGGAAGATAGGAGTTGCTATAGAGAACTTTTTTCTGGGTGTCTGGCTGGTGAGTCTTGCCCACATGCTCAGGGTTTAGCTGATCACCATATTTGGGGTTGGGAAGGAATTTTCCTCCAGGGTATATTGGCAGAGGCCCTGGAGGTTTTTCGCCTTCCTCTGTAGCATGGGGCCACGGGTCACTAGCGGGAGGATTCGCTGCATCTTGGGGTCTTTGAACCATTGTTTCAAGGACTTCAGTATCTGAGATATAGGTGAGAGGATTATTCTAGCAGTGGGTGGGTGAGATTCTGTGGCCTGCATTGTGCAGGGGGTCCGACTAGATGATCAAAATGGTCCCTTCTGACTTTAAAGTCTATGAGTCTATGAGAATCTACTCGCCACAGGCGAGTAAATTGTATTAATTGTCGAGCCCTGCTGATGACATGACTGAAGAGCACACAATGCTTCGTTTGAATATAACGAGCCAGGCTAGGACAAGTCAACCATTTTATACCCAAGATCTGGTGCTGACAGGGCATATGGAATGTCTCCAGCTGATCCAAATCTGCCTGTGAGAACAGCCAAGTTTCCAATCCATAGATCAATACAAGTAGGACAGGTTTGATGGACTCTGAACTTTTTCTCAGAGCAAAAAATATTTTTGTGGCCACAAGCAAGCCATGGACATGTTCAGAAGAGCGGCTGCTGTTAATGATCACTATTAATTATTACATTATTTTGGTGTTGAGAGGCCCCACATGAGATCAGGTGCCCATAATGCAAGGCACTGTACAGATTATAAAAGGATCACTGCCTTCTCCTAAGAGCCTACTATCTAAATATTCTGTATTTAGAAGCTAGACAAAAAGTTGGAGAGGAAACAGAGAGGAACTGACACAATTAGTGTCACCTAGGAACAGACCCCAGTTATCTTGATACCGATTCCAGTGTCTTTTCCATTATACAACACTTCATCTCAATGCCATTTTCACTGTAAAGCTACACTTTCTTTGTGTCAATCTTCAGCCCAGAGGGTATGTGGGGAAATATTTCCTCTGGAAGAACTCTTCTAAGGCAGTAAAGCCAAAATACTGTCAGAGGCTGTCAAAGAAAAGCTGATGGAGAAAACCAATCCTTATTTTATCTGAACCTAGCTTGCCTGTTCTCAGTTTTGCACTATAGTAAATGGAGATGACCTCTCATTTGTGCAGGAAAGCCCAGAGCAGAAGCATTTGTGCAATAGTTGCTCCTGAAAGAAGCCTTCATGACATAGATTTGGTTAAAATGCTAAGGTGCTTTGCTAGCTCCAGGGTAAGTCTGATGCTAAACAGTAGCTACTGAAGCCCAATCACATTTCAAGCCTAATCATGCCTTGCTATTTTTGCTTACTAGAATTGTTGTGGAACACAAACATGTTACTTCCTCTCTTCCTGTCTGATATGTAGTCACCAGCACTGTACCTCTGACATTTCACCACTCTACAGGGATCATGGTCCGACCTCTCTCCTGTTATAAATAGTTAGCATGTTTACTGCAACTGTCTGAGGTGATGAATGTGCCCTTTTTAGTAGGCCTCAGTCTGCAGTGCTGGGAAAAGGATAGTTTTCCATAACATGCAATGACAGGGGCTGCTGGTCAGATGGATGCAATATGAGAGTGGCCACTGGGGACAGTGAGCAAGCAGAGGAGAGCTATCCTGCAGAGTGTCCACCGGAAGCAGCCGTACTACCAAGAGAGGGCCAGCAGGGCTCAAACTTCTCCATCTTGCCTGCCAGCACGTTGGTAATTGGCACCCCCTGCTCCAAATCATTTCTCCCACTCCCAGCCCTTGGCTGCAGCACCAAGGGCAGAGGGGGTAAAGGCCCCTGGCAGCTAAGGGAGAGGCCTGGGGGGAGAAAAGGGGCCCCTGGCATCTGAGAGATGGAGCTGGGGGGGGAGACAAAGGGCCCCTGGCAGCCAGGGGTAACTGGGGGAGAGAAAAGGCCCATGTTGGATGGGACCTACCTCCTTTAGCCCCTCCTCATGCCCCAACTCTCACTCTCCTACCCCACCCCCACCCCCACCCCCACCCCCCAAACTCCTGCATACCCCTCCCAACCTCCCAACATCCTCAAGGCCCTTCCCTGACTTCTGCACTAACTCCCTGAAGACTAAAAATTTTATTATGGCATAAACAGTTGTGAGTTGCAACTCACTTCATCAGAGCATGTTGGAACTCACAAAAGTAGAACTCACTTATGCCATACAATTGTTAGTCTTTAAGGTGCTCCAAGACTCCTTATTGTTTTGTTTTTTTAAACAGACTAATAGAGCTACCTCTGAAACCTGTCAGTGCAACTTCAGCCAGTGCAAACTGTTTCCCATGAGGCTCTTGGCAGGTCTATTAGCTGAGAGCACCATAGGAGCTGGGAGATCGGACTTGCCTGTTACTGGTAGAAGGGAAGAAAGTTCTTGAAGACTGATTGTTCCACATAGAAAACTGAATGTAAGCTGAATTTCTGAGACAACATATGAAGAGGAATCCTCATGGAGTGGGGTCCTGCTACAGGTTGAACCTTTCTAGTATGGCACCCTTGGCAGCTGACCAGTGTCAAACCAGAGAATTTGCCCAAGCACATGAGGTCAGTATTGTCTAGCAGCATTCCCAACACTTCCACTGCTTGCTGGGCTCGTTAGAAGACATTTAGGGATAAAAAATAACTGCACAGCACGCTGACAGCCAGCCCTAGTGGCTATAAACAAATTTTATGGGACCACGGAAAACTTGACATGGTAAACGGACATCCAGCTAACCAAGATAATGCTGGACCATGGATGTTGCCAGACCAGAGAGTGCCAGACTAGAGAGGTTCATACTGCAGTCCCTTCAAATAGGACAGTTTGATAAAAAATTTTGCTGCATTACGTAATGGGAGTTGGGGTTATTTTCCTTGATTTTGTTTGCTTGTTTTTAGCAAGAGTCTGACAGGTTCACTGCCTTCCTATCCTTAACTGAAATGTGCAAAGTGCCCTGTCCCTGCCAATACTCATCCTCAGTTGAAATGGAGATGGGTTCTTTAGGAGATGTCTATTTCATTTGTTCCAATGTGCTGTTTGAATGAAGGGTAAGAGCATTTTAGGGCATTCCAGCCTTCATGTGGGCTCAGTATCACTGCCTCCATGCTCAGCCAGACATGTCATATACTGGCCTTTGGGAATTCACAGGACTGGCTGCCACTGGGCTGCTCAAAAACCATGTACTCACAACATGTGTGGCACTTGAATCCTTTCTGTTATCATTAGACTTTGTACTTAATTGACTGTTAGAGCACTCTGTAAAAATTAATTAAAACCTCAAGTGTCATGTCAGTGTGATCTGGTTTACAGGTAAGGAAACTGAGCCACTGAGAAGTGAAAGTACTTTATGTCACACACCGAATTAGTGCCAAAGCTGGCAATAAAAGCCAGGAGTCCTAATTCGCAGATGTCTGCTTCAGCGACAGAGCCACAGAAAGAAGTAGCAACCTCCTAAGAACGGAGCCAAAATTAAACAATACAGGTAACGCCATCTTGTTACTATTTTTCTATCTGTTTGTGGGGCTATATGAAATGAAAAGCTGGTAGAATCCAATTTCAAATATGGCTGGGTGTCCATGCCACAGAAAAATCATCACTGTGGGCTTCAAATAGCTTTTCTTGTGTCAGCAGAGAGACTTGGGATTGCATGGATAACAGGCATTAAATTAACCCCTTGGCCTTGGAAGCAGTCTGGCCAAATCAGGTCTGAGGTGTGTAGGCCAAGCAACAGAACAGAGGAACGGCTCCAGGGTGGAAGTTTACACTGTTGTTGCTATGCACTTTGGGGGGAGAGATAATAACTGGAGTCTCTTGCCAGTGCTGATTAATCTAGAGCCTGTCAGTGCAGCTTCTCTGACCCACACAAATGAAACTTTGAAGTAAATGCTAGTACATGTGTCTGAAGTTGAGGATGAGCAAGAGACATAGATTCTGGGCACTTGCCATAATTACACTAGGGATCTCATTCCAAAGTGGGGGGAGGATCAAGTCGCTATCTGCCAAGCTTATCTTTTTTTGGCAATAATTTACAATTTATGTGAACGTCCCTTCCATACCTTCATAACCGGTGATTTTATAGCCTAATGAATGCAACACAACTGTGTAATCACATCATTTCCCAGAGCTCCAGATGTTCAGTGGAACACCTCTGGCTCTAACTCTCCTGCTTAAACATTTGTTGTGAACACCAAAAGCTGTCTGTTTGTTTTAATGTTCCAGCACATCCCATTACCCAGTGAAGGTGAAAGATTGAAACACAACAATGTCTTGCCAGGAGATTTTTTTTCACTCTTCCCTATTCCTGCCTCATTGTATCAATTCACACTGTCTGATTTGCACGTGATGGGATACCAATATTCTTCTGTTATATGGCTCATTGCTTTCTGCTTGTACGAATCTCTACAGACAGACAGGTGGACTCTGCTCAGGGATTTAGGCACAATAGGTATAGATAAGAAGGGCCCAATTCACCACTGCCTTGCCTGTTGTACAGTTTGCACAAGTGCACTGCAAGTTATTGTTTAAGCAGATACAACTCGACCTTCTAATGTTAGATGGGGTTTCCAATCATGTTAATCTATATTGACTGAACTATATTGGGGGGGGGGGAAGCATTTTTGCCTATCTCCATAAGACCTTAATGGTTATTCAAGTCAACAGTGAATTGGGTCCTTGATCTGAGAATGACAGTCATTAGAAAGGAATCATGTAACTATGAATACAAGGAGTGCACTGAACTAATTCAAAACTTCTTTGGAATATGAAGCAGAAAAAGCCACAGGCAAAAAAAGGCTGAGAGATTCTGTAGCATTAGGCATCTCCTAGTACACCGGCTCACCCAAGCTATTTAAATAGAACTGGTTGGGATTTTTTTCCCACCATGGAAAATGTTGGCATTTCAGCAAAAAGTCAAAATCCCAAATATTTCTTCCAGATACAACAATATGTTGTCCAAAACTTGAAATACTTTGATTCAGAAATGCTACTGCATTGTTTCATGGGAATGTAGTTTGGAGTTTCATGTGCTCATTCTACTCTATAGCTAGGCTCCCTGGTTGGACGATGCCCCCAAGATGGACCCTGACCTCCCCACTTCATGAGGCAGCGTATCATAAGAGCTGCATGGCCACGCTGCATCATGGGAGATGAAGTCTGATAGAGAATATGGCTCATAGAGGAGAACTGAGCCACAAAGCAAGAAAATACAACTTCCATCAGGCCCTGTTGCAGCATTTCAAAATAAAAATAGAAATTCTGTTTCTCAAAAAGCCAACTTTTCTTCAATAAATAGGTTAGATGGACACTTACCAGCCAGTCCTACTCTTCAGTTTACATAGCAAGCCTGGGCCTTTTTCATAGAACAGATTTCCTTGCTAGAGTGCGACACTTGTTACCTCCAGCTAAGCTTCTGGTGTTATACTTTGGCACTTCCTCTTCCAGTGCCAGATGGAACATGGAAAGACAGAAACTTTCAGAGAGCTTTCCAGACAACCCTTAATTGTCTTTTTGCTGCCACCACTAAGCCTTATTAAGAGCATTGCTGTGTGCTTGTTGCTGATACCTTAACTGCCTTTTTGCTGCTAACACTACCTCGTGGCCTTATCTCCTGCCTCTATACACACAGAGCACCCTGCTGCATAAAAAGTGCTATAGCTTCATACAGATGTACCTATTTATGGCATCTGTGAGAAGCGCTGCCATTCGAATAATGGTATCATCCTCATGATTATATTACTTGTTGCTTCTATTGGAACTCTTCACAAAAGTCAATAAACATACTCATGGCCTGAATCATTTTGATCTTGGTCTAGGTGCAGGACTGTACTATGGTTATGAGAGAGGAGGCTTAACAGGCTATGGATAATGAGGAGGAACGCTATAATTTGGGGGGGGCAGATCCTTTACTAATGTTCATTGGTGTGGCTTTTTTGAGATCAAAGGATTGTTCCCTCTTTCCGTAAGGATCTGGAGTTGGAAAACAAGCTAGCTCCATAGTCATGGGAAGCAGAGATGCGGGGAGGAGAGTGCTGCAGCACCCCCTGTTTTTGTACCTGGTTTCCCTATGCTCAGGGGCCAGTCCCATGGCCAACTTTCCACCAGCTTCACCAGCCCTAGAGCCCAACCTCCAGGTGGCCCCTCTGAGATCCTGCTTCACCATCCCCCAGAATCCTGCTGCCCACTGTCCCTGGAATCCAGACCACCAGCACTGGAGGCTCTGCTGCTGTTTGGGGTCCCACTACCAGCTCAGGGCTCTGCAGCTGCCTCCAACTGTGGGAAGGTTGCCAACTCTCCTGGAGCTTATGCCATTTGTGGCAATTGCATCTGGACTGTCTGGTCTGGGAGAGTTGGCAACCCAAGGTGTGACCCCAGCCCAGGGCAGTGGCTAGCTTTTCAAGTGGGGGGTGGGTTCCAGAGTCAGAGAGCTATGCTGAGTATTTATTTAACTAGCTCCTCACAGACAGGCTACATCTACACTGGCGCATTCTCATGCAAAAACTCTTTTGCGGAAGACTTCTTCTGCAAAAACTCTTCCAGAAGAGAGCGTCTTCACTGGCATGTGCTTTTGCGTAAGATGCACAAGAGCATCCATCCCAGTGTAGACGCTCTCTTGCGCAAGAAAGCTCTGATGGCCATTTTAGCCTTAGGGGTTTCTTGCGCAAGAAATCCCTTCCAAGCGTCCACAGTGCCCTCTTGCACAAGAGCTCCTGTGCAAGAGAGCTTACACCTGATAAAAAAGAGCATAGCTCTTGCACAAGAAGCCCTCTCTTACCATGCCGTACTGTAAATTTCCTTGTGCAAGAGTGGGCGGGCAGTGTGGACACTCTGCGGATTCTTGCACAAGAACGCTGAGTGTAGACATAGCCCCAGTGAGGCTGACAGTCACTGCAGGCCTTGGGACAAGCTATTGGGGAAATGGGTCTGCACCCCTGGAAGGGGTGGGACCTCAGGTGGAAGGCAGCAGAGCCAAGGGCAGTAAGTCCTTACTGCCGCTCAGACCACAGCATGCTCCCTCAAGGCCTCAGAGTCATGCGGAGCAGCACTTTGGTGGCAATTCAATGGGGCCCAGGGCTCTGGCTGCCACCACTGCCACAATAACAGTGGCAGAAGCCAGGAGCTCCAGGGCAATTGCCCTCTTTGCCCTTCTCCTGCACTCTGTCGGCAGGTCTGATAACACCTGAGATAAAGTGAACATGGGGATGAAGAAACAAAATAGCAGAAATGAAACTGCAGAGTCTAAGAATCAAAAGTGGAGGTGGAGCAAGAAGCACCTGGACAAGGGAAAACAGAAGTCAACATTAGAAGGAAGATAGGCAAAAAAAGGCCACAATGCTGAAAAAGCATAGAAGAACTGAGATAGTTACTGAGTGAAACTTTCACAGGGGGAGCTGCAGTGGAGGACTTTAGATATTTCAAAATGATTATCAACGTCTTATGGCTGGGAAATTGATTTATTCTTATGTACTTTTGAGAAAATTATGAAAAGTAATAACAAGGCTAAAGTACAATAAATCTGCCTTGCTTGCTTCCCTCTTAACAGATGAAGATTTAGAGGATTGTGTGAGATTAACGGATGATGAAATGAGTCTTTTGATTTTGTCAGACATGGAGTGCAGAAGCAGTCTGAGCCTCCCCTTGCCCAAGCCCTGCAGAACTTTCAACAGGAAGGATGTGAGACAGAGCCCTGGAGGAAAGCAGCGCACAGGGAAAGAAGCTGAATAATAGAGGGATCTCCTGGGAATTTAATCCATTGAGAAGGACAGGAGGAAATGGAGAATCTGATGTGCTATTAAGAGAAGTCTCTCCTACAATCTGGCAGAGGAACTAGGGGTAGCATTATTTCAGAATAACTGACATTATTTCAAAATAACAAAGAGTGCGTTTATACTACAAGACTTTATTTCAAAATAATGTCACCCTGGAGGACTTCTTAATCCTACTTATGGTAACCCACATTGAACGAGGAGAAAGGGAAGTCAAAGGAAGAGTGTTCTTTCTTTGACTTCTTGCTGAGTAGACAGCGCCAAAAGCCAAATTAAGCTATTTCGACTTAAGATACGCAATTGATGGACCTGAAGTTGTGTAGCTTAATTCGACTTCAGACCTGCTGTGTAGATGTACCCTAGGTGAAAAGAAGGAAGCATGGCAGTGTGAAGGAGGAGCCAGCAGGAATTTATGCAGAAGGAAACTACAAAGATCTCTTTGTGGGAATGTAGGGTCCAGTCCTGCTTGCATCCAAACCAATGGCAGGCTTGCCACCCGGGAGGCCGACAGAATTGCCAGGCCCTTGGGCAAGGTAAGTGTGGGGGCTGTGAAATCCCATAAGAGGTGGGGTGTGTAAGGGGTGTGGCCTCAGTCATAAGGGTCAAGGCTGGGGCAATCAGTCCTCAGCACTGCCCAGATTGCACTGCATGCCTGCTATCTGTCCCTTCGTACTACGCAGATCACACAGCCAGGGCTCCAGTGGTGATTTAAAGGGTTTGGGACTCTGGCCACTGACACTGCTACCTGTTGAATCACCAGGCTCTGGGGCAGTGTACCCCCCTGACCTTCTCCTATCCCTGGCCCCTGACTTGAGTGAGAGCAGAATTAGAATCTTAGGGCCTGAATCTGAGCCACACCTCTTTCATACCATTACTTCAATTACTGTTGATTTATGCCAGTATAAATACAATCAGAATCAAGCACTTGGTGCATGGATTTGAAAGAGGGCAAAACTCTCTGGGACTCTTGCGTAAATAAAAAGGACCTGCTGGCAGTTATGGACTAATTTCTGATCCTACTAGAGTCAAATCTACAGATGAGTTAAAAATTGGGGGAGTGGTAAATAATTAAGAAGCAAGGTTGCTGAGACAGTGCTCTATTTCTAAATTGGGTGCAAGCAAACAATATGGCTACGTCTAGACTGGCATGATTTTCCGAAAATGCTTTTAACAGAAAAGTTTTCCGTTAAAAACATTTTCGGAAAAAGAGCGTCTAGATTGGCACGGACACTTTTCCACAAAAGCACTTTTTGCGGACAAGCATCTGTGGCCAATCTAGACGCGCTTTCGCTATTTTCGCGATCGGGGCTTTTTTGCGGAAAAGAAATCTCTGCTGTCTACACTGACTTTTGCCCGAACGGGAGCAGCATAGTTTTTCCGCAAAAGCACTGACAATCTTACATCAGATCGTCAGTGCTTTTGCGGAAATTCAAGCGGCCAGTGTAGACAGCTGGCAAGTTTTTGCGGAAAAGCAGATGATTTTCCGCAAAAACTGGCCAGTCTAGACGCAGCCACTAGTATGTTTTTTTAAAGACTCCAGAAGCAACCTTGGTATCTGCAGACTGGTAAACCTAACTTCAGTACCAGGCAAAGAACAGAATTATCAGACAAATAGGTAAACAGGGTTTGTTGAGGGTTTGCGCGTCAACACAGCTTTTGTAAAAGGAAATCATGCCTCGCCTGTTGTGTAAAACCTTCACCCAATCCAGTATAATGTGAATAGAAGACATGTAACTTCTTGTATTATAAGTCATGTCCGTTTCAGCCATTGCAAGTAAGTGGCTTTCTGCTATTGTAAGCCATGTAACTCTCAGTTGTTCTAAGTCAGTGTTTCTCAACCAGTGGTATGAGTACCCTTAGGGGTACTTGAGA
>JANRFK010000975.1:7459592-7475753 GCA_030068395.1 Apalone spinifera | reverse complement strand
CGTGGAGAAGAGACCTGAAAATCCCGTCTTATGATGGGCTAATTGGCTAGTTTTTAAATAATAACTCCTGAAATAATAATTTCAAAATAACACATCCACACTACAAGGCAGCATCGAAATAGTTCAGAATTTTTTGAAACAGCACGGCCACACTGATTGGAGCCTATCTTGGACTTAGAACCCCCAGAAGCACTCTGTGGAGGGCACCAGGAGGGTGGACACTTTTTGTGGCTGCTTGCTGAAGCTAGCTGAGACACATGCTTACGGGGCTCCTTTCTGCAGTAGTATCTCACATGCCACTCCTCCACTGCCTCCCCTCTTGTGGGACAGCAAACTCATGATGTGTGCTTTGGTTGCCCTCCTGGACACTACAGCACTCACCTCATGGAGCTGGAGCTGCTGCAAAGCACTGCTAGACTCATGGGCCTTGTGCTGTGCCTTATGGCACAGTTTATCCAAACTGTGCATGTATTACTTCAGCACAACGATGACCAGTCAAACCGGAAGAGCCCTTCACCCAGGCCCGGGCACTCTTGCAAATGACCCACAATCCCCTGGACACCATGGAAAGCCGCTTCTGGCAATGGGAGACCAGTTTGGACTGGTGGGACCTCATCGTCCTGTAGTGATGGGACGATCAGCAGTAGCTCCAGAACTTCTGTATGCAGAAGGCCACCTTCCTGGAGTACTGAGAGTGGCTCACCCCTGCCTTCAGGTGACAAAACACCTCACTGCAATCCATACCCCTGCAGAAGCATGTCTCAAAGCTCGCCACGCCGGACAGCTACCACTCCATCAGGAACCAGTTCAGCATGGAGAAATCCACGGTGAAGGCCGTGCTCCTGCAGGTATTCAAGGCCATCAATAACATCTTCCTGTGGACGGTCAGCACTCTACGGAACATTGACACCATCATGGTTGGCTTTGCTGCCATGGATTTCCCCAACTGCAGGGAGGGCCATAGATCCCATGGAATCAGGAAGATGATGTGTGAGATGGTGGATGCAGCACACTCTCAGCTGGCCTGACTGTGAAGAAAAGTGACAAGGACAGTTATGCAAGGAGACACCGTGTATGAAGCCTACCCTAATTTCTGTGCTGACACCGAAGATCTCGGTTCAGACGATGGCGATATACCTCGAGCAAGGCCATCTATTGCCTGGATAGTGGGCACTATCCTACAAGGGCCTCACTACTCCCACGGCCTGAGTACAAGCAGGCATGGGAAGGTGCCAGCCAGGCCAGGAGCCTGTGGGCAGGAAGGGAGGACGGAGTGGCTTGGCTGCCTTCTGAGTCCCACACACTGCCAGTGTCCCAAAAAGAACTTCTATCCCTGCCTGCTGAAGGAGGGGAGGATAGGGGAGGTGTGTGTGAGTGGCAGAGGCTGATTGCTGGCGAGAGTGCTACTGGGTTCCCCCCCTTCCTCTCCGCATCCCCACGCTTGACCATGAGTGGATGGTGCCTGAGTGCAGTTATGAGCCTGTGCCATGTGTGGCACTTCTGTGTGTTTCCAAGACCCCAAACTCCTCAGTGGTGCCTTTTCGTGGGAAGGTGTCCCACCACAGAGAGTGGAGTAAGGCAGGCCTGTCTAGGAACCTTGTGAGAGAAAGCAAGGGACTCCTGTGTGAGAGCATCATGGAGTTGAGTGCTCCGGACAGGCTTCCATGTGCACACACATGCACAGGCTGTTGTGCAACCGACTAGGCCGAGTGAGGAGCACACAGCCCCTCATTGCCTGCCGCCACGTGTGTAGAAGAGAAGTTCTAGAACGCACCTGAAAGTGCCTTCACCAGGATTATCCGAGGCCTGGGAGACATTCTAGGAGGGGGGACTGGCTCCACAGTGAGGAGCAGCTCCTGGCTGGCATGCATGGTGGCCTGGCTGGCCTGATCCTCTTCTTCCTCCTTGTCCTCTGCAACCCCACTCTCATAGAGACATGCTGTGCATGTGCTTGCTGGACTTGACAACGACAGGGGGGGAGGTGACTGGTCCCCCTCCCACGATGACATTGAGCCGCTCATAATAGTGGCAGGTGTGAGGAGCCACCCCAGAGCATCCACTCCACTCCCTGGCCTTGGTGTAAGACTCCTGGAAAATCTTCTTTTATTTTTCATGTAGACATGGGAGATGGTCCACACATGCCCCTTCTTAGCCAGGCAGCTGGCCATCCAGCCATACATGTTGGTATGTCTCTTCCTGGTGTAGAGATCCTGGAGGGTAGTCTCCTCACCCCAGACCTTGATGGTTTGTCCTAATAGCCAACCTAGACCTCCCCACTATGGGTAATTTGAGACCATTTCTCCTCAGTCTGTGAACAGCCCTCTCCATCCTCTTTGGAACCTCCCCTCGGGTAATTAAAGGCTGCTATCAAATTCCCCCTCACTCAGCTCTTCTTAAGATGTGCCACAAGGTCTTTTCCTTCAGCTTGCTGCAGGAGAAGGGGAGCAGTGGAGCTGGTAGGTATAGCCAGAACGGCCACAAGTGCACTTGTGAGAGACCTCTGGAGGCCAATTATTTTGAAATAGCAGCAGCTGAGCATCCACACTCACGCTATTTTGAAATAACAATTTTGAAATAAGCATTATTCCTCATGGAAAGCTGGAGTCATTATTTTGAAATAACCAACCCATTATTTTGAAATAATGGACTTGGTAGTGTGCCCCAGGGCTTAGTGATTACCCATTCTGTTCATTCACTCTGAAACACCTGACATTGGCTGCTGTCAGAAGAGAGGATACTGAGCTAAGTGAACCATTGGACTGACCCAGTATGGCCTTTCTTGTGTTCTATACTCTGCGCTAGACCACTCTGATCTTACTGAAGAAGCAGTGAACACCACAGATAAGGTACTAAAATCTTGGTACATCAATAAAGTGTGATTTTACAGTGCTTTTCCTCCTTATGGACTCTTGCTATAATTTTCATTTCTTTTGCTCAGCTGGGGCCTTGCTTACAGGATATGTGAAAAATATTCAATCAGTTCCCTTTACTGGAAAGTATGTTCGTTAAACCATTGTCATAGATATTAATAGGTCTCCTAGTAGATTTTGTTTTAGAAACATCTGACAAAATCCTATGGCAAAGACTTCAAAGCTGTGGCAACATAAGTTTGAGCAATTACATATTAAGTAGTTTAATATTGTAATGAGCAAGTACAGGGAAAAGGACAATGTTTTGGATATCCCTGGCCTTCCCTAGGTTGTACTTTGCTAGCCGCTAGGTGTGTCACAAACTGTCCTTTGCCTTGTTCTCCTATCTGCAATATTAGACAACTTAATATAAACAGTAATTAGCAGAGCTAATGATGCTTTTTCTTTGAACTTCTTGCTGGAGTGCCATAGGATCTGTTAGATATTGAGATAATCTGGAGTGGTTGGAGGGATATTACTTTCACCCCCTATTGAGCATCCACAGGACAGAACATAATTAGACTACAAACTTTGAACTTGCCAAGGTTTATTTTAATCTCGGTTTTAGTGTGTGCAAGTGGCTATTAAGTACTCACTTGGATCATGCTTTCCCTGTGCTACCCTGTGCTATAATCATACCTAGCTCTTTATCACACTTTTCGTCAGTAGATCTCAAAGTTCTTTACAAAGCAGGTCAGTATCATTAGCTCTGTTTTATAAATAGTGAAATGGAGGGAGCGAGGTAAATTTGACTTGCCCAAGGTCACCCAGCAGCAAAACTGGGAATACAGCCCAGATTCTAAGTTTCCAAGGTCTTCTAGGATGCACTGCCTCCCCTTCAATTTAGTTTCTCATTTCCTCTTTTGGCCAATCATGTTGAATCTGGGTTTAGGTCTGGTCACACTGGAATATGACTTTGCTGCTGTGGTCTGCTGCCACACACCTTTTGGACACTTGAGTAGGACCAGTTGCATTTTTAGCCCCACATGCACAGTACACCCAACAGCAAAAGGATTATATGTGTTGGATGGATTTTGCAACCATTTGTGAACTCATCCACATAAAGTAGGCAGGGTTATTTTGGTGCCATTAGTAACAAATGGTGGCTGCTGGAACTGGTTTTGATAGATAGGATTTCTAAATGGCTCTGATGGCAGGCTGTACTAGTGTACAACCTATCCTGCAGGTGTTTCACACAGAAATCTGAATGCGATTCTGCTCCACCCACTTTACATAGATAAAAGAGCCTCTGGGGTACTAAGAAGCCCTGGTTCTGCCCGAGCAGGCAGTGAGGCTACATCTACACTGCAGGCATCTGCTCAGTGTGGATGCTCTCCCACTTGTGTGTAAGCAGGGTCAGGATAAGCTCTACCCTGACATCTGGTGGTGAATTGTGGCGAGTGGTGCAAAAAGACTTCAAGGGCTGATCTTGTTTGCATAGGCACACCCACTCCGCCTAGTATGAGCTCACAGCAGCCCAAATGATCACTTTGACTGCTGTGGGATCCCCAGTCTCTCTGTTATTGAGGCAGGGGGGATAAAGTGTTGTTACCCTGATTATGTGAATCAAGGACAGTGGAACAGTGGAACTGTTTTATGACAGAAGGATTCTCCATCAACTAAGTAGCATTCGCTAGACAAGGGACATTGGTTCCAAACCCAATGAAGTGAGAGAGGCTGGGGACAGGTATGTGTGCTTGGTGGTAGGGCCCCCATCTGAGGGACTGAAACACAAACCAGAAGAGAGCATCTACACTAGCATGTGTTTTTGCGCAAACGCATCTATGCTCTCTTGTGCAAGAAAGCTCTGATGGCCATTTTAACCACAGGGCTTTCTTGTGCAAGAAATTCATGTTGACTATCTACACTGGCCTGGTGTTGGTCTCTGACTGAGGGGTTGGAGCAAATGTGGTTGTACCTCAGTTCTTGGCATTAGACAATGGATCGTGTGGTGTGTCCGGGATGGAAGCTGGAGGCATGAAGGGAGGCATAGCGGTCGGTAGGTTTTCGGTATAGGGTGGTGTTTATGTGACTGTCACTTATTTGCAGCTAGCAGATTTAAAGGTAGCCATCCTGCAGCAAAAAACTTCAGAACCAGACTTCAGAGAGAAACTGCTGAGCTGCAGGTCATCTGCAAATTTGACACCATCAGCTCAGGATTAAACAAAGACTGTGAATGGCTAGCCAATTACAAAAAAAATGTCTCCTTGCTTGGTGTTCAACTCCAGATCAGCCGCTAGAAGTGGGCCTCATCCTCCCTGATTGCATTAACCTCGTTATCTCCAGCCTGGTTCTTGCCTGCATATTTATACCTGCCTCTGGAAATTTTCACTACGTGCATCTGACAAAGTGGGTCTTTGCCTTCGAAAGCTCCAATACATTTGTTAGTCTATAAGGTGCTACAGGACTCTTTGTCACTTCCCATTCTCTGTGTGAAACTGATTGTTCCTTCCTAAGGAGTACTTTGCATTTGTTCTAATTAAACTTCATCCTATTTACCTCAGACCATTTTTCCACTTTGTCCACATCTTTCTATTTGTCCACATCTATCCTCCAAAGCAGTTGCAAACCCTCCCAGGTTGGTATCCTCTCCAAACTTAATAATCATACGCTTTATGCCACCATCTAAATTGTTGATTTAGATAATGAACAGAAATAGTCATAAAACAGACCCTCTGTGGAATCCCACTTTGTATGTCCTTCCAGCATAATTGTGAATTGATACTAACTACTCTCTGAGAACTTAAAACCAAAAACTGGTCTGGTAGCACTTTATAGACTAACAAAGCATATTGATGGTATTATGGGCTTTCGTGGGCACAGCCCACTTCTTCAGATAACCAGAGTTATCTGTACAGACTAACTCAGCTACCCCTGAGAACTGCTACCAGCCAGTTATTCACCCACCTTATAGTAGCCCCATCTAGATTGTATTCTCCTATTTTATTGATAAGAAGATCATGCAAGAATGTGTCAAATGCTTTAATAAAGTGTAGGTATACCATGTTCACTGCTTCTCGCTCATTCAGAAGGCTTGTTATCCTATCAAAGAAAGCTATCAGATTGCTTTGACATGATTTGTCTGTTACCTATCGCCTTATTATCTTCCAGATGTTTGCAGATTAATTCCTTAATTACTTGCTAAATTGCATCATTATCTTCCCTGGCACAGAAGTTAATCTGACTGCTCTTATTTCCTGCTCTTATTTCCCTTTTTATAGATGGGCACTATATTTGCCCTTTTCCAGTCTTCTGGACTCTCTTCCGACTTCCATGATTTTTCAGAGATGATAGCTAAAGGCTCAGATACCCCCCCTATTATTCTAGGATGCATTTAACCAGGCCCTGGTGATTTGAAGACATCTAACTGTTCTAAGTAATTTTTAACTTGTTCTTTTTTTAAATTTTAACTTCTAAACCGCCCCCATTTCCTCTAGCATTCACTATGTTCAACATCCAGTCACCATCAAAATGAGAGATTCTAAAGTCGAACAGTAGAACTCCATTTCCCCAGCTCCCCAGGGGAGTGGGAAAGGGTAGATCAAACTCAGACTTTGGGGTGCTGGTCTACACATCATCAATGCCAAACATGGGCTCAGTAATCCAATCTGATATATTATAGCTATTATATGATGTTTTTGCTAGGATATATTCTCTCCCACCTCCTCACTAGAGTGGCCATGACCACATATGACTGTAAATAAACCATTCTGGTCTTTACAGGGCTCCTGCCACTAGTTATTAGTAGGCAGATCTTATGCAATGAAAATGACCCTTAATTAGTGTGGCTCCTTTACGGTCGTAGGATATACATGTTTGAACCCCGAAGGGTTTTCTCCAGAGACTAAGCTTTATTTGCTTAATTATGTCTGTTCAGTTAATTCTTTGTAATTACTATTTTCTTCCTATTAGATCTTAATTATATACAGTATTTTCATTATAAAGTGTAATGTTTCCCAGAGAACCATGTCAATTACACAGGCAATATTACCAAAGGTCTCATTTACTTCATTAAACCAGGGCGCAGCGGCCCCTTGTCAGATTAAAACTGTGGATGGTGTTATGGACTCAATTCTGTCCTTGTCCTACAGTGTATATATTAGAGTTGATCAGAATATGATAAAATTATGTTATATGAATATTTTTGTGGACATGAATACCTAGTTCAGTTTGCTATTTGTTGAGTTCTGTTACTCCCTCACTGGGGCTGTTTAGGCAGTGAAATCGATTGTAAATCCCAAAAGGCTTACGAATTTTAGAGTGAATCAAAAATCTGGAATAATTTACATAATCAGAGTTTGAAAGTTTATCAATTGGAGAGGGTCTTTAGAAAGGCCGTGAAAATGATGAAAGGGATGAAACATGACTTGTAGTAAGAGACTCAAGCCGCTAAATCTATTTAATTAATCAAATTTGGCTGTTTTTCTAAAAGCTCCACTCTAGTTCAAACAGGATTTAATCCAATGTGCATTGTGCAGAAGGTCAGACTACATGATCATAATCGCCCTTTCTGTCTGCAAATAAATGTGAAATAATTGGGATTATTTACTTGAAACAGCAGATACATGAGAAAGCACAAAGTAAACGGATACTGTTGCATAAAAAAGACTCTGCCTGAGCTCAGTAGATTTATGGATTTTCTAAAGTGACACAAAACTGTAAGGTCTAAGGTTTTAAACTGCAACTTATTGTGATCCTTGTCAATCTTTGTAAGAGCTAGTGGAAATAAACCCATACTAGTGTAACCCTGGGTGGTCTCCAGTGAGAATATTTTTTGGGTAACAGATACAACATAATGAAGGAAATACGAAGGGTAGCTTGGAACATCTATACCCTTATCTCATAATTGAAAAACTAAGGGGCATGCCATGAAACATAGAGCATTGAAATAAAAGGGAATATTTTTTTCGCCCAGTGAGCCTGTGCTACTCATTACCAAGGGATTAGTCTCATTTAAATTATTTAAAATATGCATATACTTAAAATTAAGTTCATGTTTAAGTGCTTGGTTAAATAATGCTTTGGTGCTCAGCCCTTTGTTGACCAGGGCTCTTCACCTCTGCGGTTCAAGTGCCCTCTGTACATTGGGGATAATATGGCCCCAGCCACTGGGGTCATTTGTTTTAGGAGATTAATTAATTAAAACTCAAGCACTTTTGAGATGTCTCATTTACTGAAGGTAGCCAATAGCATCCTTGCAAAAACTGCAGGTGATAATTTTAAATTGAAATTCCATGGCAACCTTTGAAACGCCTGCATAACTCAGCATACAATCACATAAGCACCTAGCACATGCTCTGTGCTTTATACGTTATAAATAATACTATTGCTGCCACAGGACTTTTGATAATAGCTGTATTTTTTTCACAAACTGACAATGCTGAATTGGTTTCCCAAAATGCCCAGTATTTAATAGGACACTACAAACCTTCCCTGGAGCATCCAGAATCTCTGGCTCAGGCAAGGGACACTTGACATGCAAGGGAAACTTAGCAGACTGGAGAAATAATACTCCTTCATTATCATCAAGTTTCATCATTTTTTGTGAAATTCAGCAAAGGTTTACTTCAACTTTTGTGTGAAGTTTCAAGAAGATATTGCTCTTCCTTACCTGGCCTGTTCCTAATCAATGTGGCTGTGTCTACACAGGCCCCCTTTTCCGGAAAAGGGATGCAGATGAGAGAAGTCGGAATTGCAAATGCAGCGGGGATTTGCATTTTCCCCGCTTCATTTGCATTAACATGGCTGCCGCTTTTTTCCATCTTTGAGCTTTGACGGAAAAAAGCGCCAGTCTAGACAGGGCTCTTGCGGAAAAGAAAGCCTTTTCCGCAAGATCTCTTATTCCCTTTTCTAAAGGGAATTCCGACTTCTCTCATCTGCATCCCTTTTCCGGAAAAGGGGGCCTGTGTAGACACAGCCTGTATGTACAGTGTAACATCTTACAATGAAATGCATGTATTTATGCAATGAGCTCTAATGTGCTAAGCTATCACCATACCAAAGAAATATAGCCAGCACAGCAACATGGGATGATGGGAACATGCCTATCCATGGATTGTGTGTGAGAGAACAGCAGGGTCTACATATGGCAATGACAGAAAGAACTTAAGCATGAAGGCACAATGTTCTAATTGGAGCTGGGACTTCCACCACTCTCTTCAGTGCCTCTACTCTGTCTACTTCTTTCTTTGACAGAAGTCAAACACGCCGAACCCACTGACACCTGGCTATTCCCAGCAGAAAAAACATTAAGGACGAAGTAGCACCAGAAGAGACCATCTTTTCCTGGGCCAGCACAACGCAGAGATAGGATACTTCAATTTCTTGAACACGATCTTCAGGTATACTAGAAAGGGTACCATGAAAAAGATGGACAAAGTTGTTCTGTCTTGCCATAGAGGACCGGACAAGAGACAATAGGTCCAACTTCAGTATAGCAGATTTAGATTAAGTCTCAAGAAAAACTTCTTATATGTAAGGACAGTGGAACAGTGGAACTGATCACTTAAAGAGGTCAGGGAAGCTCCTTCACTGGATAAAGAATCTGGATATCCATCAGGCTTGGATGATGAAGACACAATTCTTGCATCTTGGTGGAGGTTAGTTTGAATGATCTTTGCAGTCCCTTCTATCCTTATAGTCCTAGGATTCCAAAATTCTATTCTAATGGGGTACATCTAAACTGCAAGGCTCCATCGATGGAGCCATGTAGATTACTTTACGTGAAAAAGGGAACTGAAGCTACGATTTAAATAATCGCTGCTTCATTTAAATCAAAATGGCCGGCGCGCTGTGCCGATCAGCTGATTGTCAGCACAGCGCGGCAGTCTAGACTCGTTTCACGAGGTATAAAGGATCTTCCACTGTGCCGACAATCAGCTGATCGGCACAGTGTGGTGACCATTTTGCTTTAAATGAAGCAGCGATTATTTAACTCGCAGCATCATTTCCCTTTGCCATCCTGCCTAATCTACATGGTTCCGTCGACAGAGCCATGTAGTCTAGACACACCCATGGAGAATAGTAATAGATTTAGCCCTTTTAGTTGGTCTTGCTGAAACAAAAGACCGGATTATGCAGCACTTTAAAAACTAACAAGATGGTTAATTAGGCGATGAACTTTCGTGGGCCAGACCCACTTCCTCAGCTTAAATTGTGGAAGAAAATTGGCATGACCATATATACCAAAGGGATACAATCAAAAAAATTCTAATGGGGGACACATAGATCACATTTCTCACTACTTTTTCAGGAGTCTGGTACAGTGCCATCCAGGATCACATCATAGTATCTTCCTTCTGGAAGAGCTCGTTACCTTCGTTTATGGGGGGTTATGGAACATTACAGTGATGTAATGTGGGCATTAACTCTGGCTCACCATGAGGAACACTAATGGCTTTATGATCATTTCTGCATTATCTCACTGTAGTTTATTATAAGGAAGAGCCAGAGACCCTGGCAATCAGTACAAAAGTCTGATAAAACAGAGGAGAAAACAAATACTCTTTTTCCTGTGCATAGAAAGTCACTATTGGTGCAGATGGGCATGGAGTTGTCCATGTAATCCTTGCTGCTATAAAACCTCTGTGTCCCTCATTCCCAGATGCCAATATACAGTTGCCTGGCACATAATCAGCTAGCCTTATGTTTTTAAGGGCTGATCTTAATTGTCCTCTTACCTTTTCATTTAGGCTGCAAAGTTTTATTCAGCTAGCAATTTGCTATTTCTCTTCACCTCTGTGTCCAAAGAGACACTCAGATAGCCTTCACATGTTGGTAGATATTCTGCTGATGCAAAATTAGCTGTAATGGCAAATGAAGCTATCAAGGATGGTGGATAGAGGTTTAGAGGTGAGCATAGAGTCGGGGGACTGATGGGTGGTTGGATGAATGGATTCTGAAAGGACAGATAGAAACTAGAGCTGGTAGAAAGTTAAATTCCTGTCTCATGGGAAATTGTGACATTTTGAAATTTGTTTTCATTCTAAATTAGAAGAAAAAGTCAAAATCTTGACATTTACCATACAACAGCAAGGCTAAATAATTCTGCTTTGGAAACATTGAAATATGTTTTCAATAATAGTGAATCATTTCATTTTGATAGAGGCTAAACTTCTTGTTAATGTCAAAATATTATGATATAATATTAAAATATCTACATATAGTGATGTTAATTTATTAATATGATATAAACGTCATAACAAAATTGCTCAAAACAATACACTTGAAATTAAATGTTTTTATATGACTGAACCAAACTGACAAATTGCTATCAAATGTTTTGAATGAGATGAAATTGTATTTTCCAGTGGAAAAGCTGGTCTGTTGGGGAAAAAAGTCTCTTATGGAAATGCAGAATGTAAGGTGTATGGAGTTGGGCTCAGAAATTGATTACTGGACTGAAAGATTGGATTTATACAGATATTATAGAGGAGCTGGAAATTGTCAGGCTAGGTGGATATCAGAGATTGTGCGCTGAGGGGGTAGACTCCTGACCCCATCATTCAGTGGGTGGCAAAACTCTTGTTGACTTCGAAGTGGGTAGTTGGGAATTTCTCAGAATTAGAATTAGCTAAGGGTGCAGCTACACTGCACCATAACTCAAAATGAGATTCGCAATTTGAGCTACACAAATTATGTCTCTAATTTCAGTGCTATTTCTAAATAGATTATTTCATCATTTGGTGCTATCTACACAGCCAAATTTCAAAATAGAGTGCTATTCCAAAAATCCCTTACTCCTCATAGACTAACGAGCCCAAAATAACAGGCTTCCTCTAAAGATGAGGGATAGCAATTTCGGGATACTCCGGGAGGAGTAACAGTTAATTCGACCTAAGGACTGAGTTCGAATTACCGTTTCAATGCCGCATGTAGCAGTTACTTTGGGCTAGTGGAATTTCAAAATGGTGACCAGATGGGAACATGCAAATAAAGCCCGGGATATTTTAATCCCAGGCTTCATTTGCAATTTTGAATGCCTACATTAGCCTCCCTAGTTTGAACTAGGGGGCTAGTGTAGACATACCCAAATAGTGTTCCACTGTAGACGTACCCTCAGAGAAAATCAGGGCCATCCTTAGGATTTATTGATCCCTATGCAGTATTATTAAACTGATGCCTTTATGCCTGATGGCAGCTGGGGGGGAGGGAATGATTATTTAGAGACATGATTTTATAATCTTCAGCAACATTCTAATTAAATATGTTTAAAGCAGATATTAAACTAAGGTCTGTTGACTAACACAGTAAAATCAGAAACTGGCAGTAAATACCTGGGGTTGACAAATAGCTGTTCAATAGCTTCCTTGCCACTTGACTGGCTTTTTCACAAGTTCTGTGTTCTGCTAATACTTCTGGCAGGCTTTTTCACTTTTAAGTTAACTATAGCTTCTCTGGAAGAAGTGAAGCCATGTTGGGACATGAGAGTGGTTTGAATGACCTTAAGCAGCTAGGCATTGAAGCGGTTGTCCTGCTTTAGCAGATCAGTCACTCTAATATGATCAGGAGATGGGATAATATATGTGGATTTTTCCATGTTGTCCCTATCACTGTGACCTGGGCCAGATCTTATCCCCTAGGCCACTCCAGAACCCACCTCACCTCCTTACCTTCAGACGGTCCCTTTTTCTGCTTCCAGGGCAGTGTGAAGGCACAGACAGGAACCATTGACAGCATGTGAGGAAGTACCAACAAGGGAGACGTCTGCCAAGACAGCTTGCAGCTTCAGGTTGCTTTACTGCCAGGAAAGCAAGTAACGTTATTTTTATCCTGATACGGGGAGAGGGCACACTAGCTAAGGGGAGGGGGGAATGTGACCTCCCCTATGTGACTTCACCCTGATCCAGCCCAGGGCTCCCACACTCTTTCTCTCCTCTCCCCAGCCCATGTTACCTGGGGGAAGGGGGGGAACTGGGAGTAGTATGGCAGCTGCAGGAGCTATTGGCAGCTCTGCTGTTTGTACCACTTTACCCCGTCAGCAGGGAAAAGGAGTAGAAGCCCAAGTTCCGCCCCTGAGCCTGCCATGAAGCTGGGTCTCTCTTCTGACTCTGTACAATGGCAGCCCTTCCAGAGGACAGGGCTTGGCTGCCAGGCAGGCTGGCAGTTCTCCTTTTCCCGCTGGGGGGAGGCATGCAGTGAGGCAAGGAACAGAAGGCCAACAGTTTATCCGGCTGTATCACTTCCTGCCCTGTTCTCCTGTGCGGCTGCTGCTATACAGAAGGAGCTGGAGGAGAGGCAGCTCTCTCGAGGGGCTGGGGATGGTACAGTGACTATAAATAGCTGGCCACTATCTTGTCAGTACAGCAAGCAGGGCCAAACTAGGCTAATTTTATCTATGCCTACTGCTGTCCCCATGGCTTCCATTCTGAACAAAGAGCTATTTAGAGACACATGCTCTGGAATGTAACAGGAGAATAGTGGAGCCAATGAACTGAAGCAACGCTGAGGGAGGGCAGAATGTGGGAAAGTGAGTGGGGCAGTAAGTATAATAAGCCTTGGTCAACTGAAATTGTTGAAGCCCAAGGCAGACACCTCTCATTGATAATTTCTTCTTGCTTCCTGCAAGAATTGAATTGATTTCTCCCCACACGCACACACGGGCAGTACTGAAGTCTGAGAATCTGAGTGATGGGAGCTGTTGAAAAGGTTCTAATGCTGGGTGAGGAGATGTCTGACAAGGAGACCTCAGAATAAACTGGAAGGATTGGCCACATCCCAGGCCAATCTCCATCCCTAGTGCTCCTCTCTGAAACTTGACATTTCCTTTGGCACTCTAAGCTCCTGTGTAGCCTGTGCAGTTATGACACTTATAAGCCACTGGGCTAGAAATAGGTGTTTCCAAGTGAAAACATTGCTTCCTTTGCTGGGTCCCACTGGGCTCCCCAAAACAGTCCTGGACATACTGTTCAGACAAGAACCCAGGAAATGAAATCAGTAATATAATATAGATAAAACTCAATAGTTTGGGCAACACCTGCTTAATTTTGTACACGCCTCCAGCAATCTTCCTTGAATCCTTACAGTTTAGATATCTGCCTAGACTATCCAGAAAGGACAATATGAGTATGCACACATTCCATCACCTGCCAATGAAATTTGTCATGTCACTTCTGACAGAGCCTGGGAGTGGCTTGAACATCATGTGTGATATTACATTCTGCAGCAAAACCTTGTTGCACCTGTTTGTGATTTAATACTGCAGCTAATGCTTTTCATGTCAGCCTGAGTGAGATAGTAGGGTTTAAAAATTCATAGCTGAACTTTCACTCATTTAACTTTGGTTAGGCATGAGCTACATGGTGGGTGAAGAAATAGGGAAAGGGAAGGTTTTTTTCCACTGTGAAATACTTTTAAATTAAAACAAGAAGGTATAGAGGGTAGAGGGGGAAAAAATGTACTTCAGTTCTGGTCTGGAAAAAAGAGAGATAAGAATCAAAATGAAGTGGAGGAAGAGATGCCTCAAAAGCAGAAGACAGGCTTATGAAAAATATATACTTTCACCAAAGGAATATGGAATACAAATTGGCTCTTTAAAAAAAAAATGGTGTTAAAACAGAGGTTTTAAGGGAGGAGGGAATATGTCCCTTAAACATTTCTGCATTTCTGCAGCCTACAGAGCTGGGATTGTTTATTAGACGATAAGATAGTGAAAAATGTGTTTTGCAGAAAGAAAATAGTAAAGCTGGTTTCCCAGCTGATAAGAAGCAAAATTTCTATTTTATGCTCAATTGAATGATTCAGTTACATTATGTGGGAAGCAGCAGTGAAATAACACCCTTAGGAAATGAGACTGGGAGGACATGCTGTTTCAGAGAAGGCAGCTGCAGGCCCTTCACCTAGAGGCCTGGCAAACCCAGCCCTAGGGCTACAGACTAGGTAAGGCTGAAGTATTATCTGCCTCCTGAGCCAATTAGGTAAGCGATAACAGTCCCAACTAGCCACCTGATGTAAAACTGGAGTAAGGTAGCATTTGGCCCCTGTGCTACCTTTCATCAGCCATGGGACATTAGCACTTTACCAACAACATTCCTTTTTAATATTTAATTATAAAGCCTTTCCTCCTGTCAATATAAACACATCACAAACTTTACCAGCCTGAGGTGAAAATGAGTCAAGCTGAATTGAGATGGTTGGGCAGCTAGTGGGAAGAAATGGTGTCAATGGCTCCAATATGAAATTGTCAGGCATGGAGTGATTATCTTCCCCCCCCCCCCCCCCCCCCCCCCCCCCCCCCCCGTAGTACACCTTTAAATGTCTAGGCATCTGGTGTCTGAAAAGGTAGATACCCTCTAGTGACACAGACTTGATGTGACATGTTGGAGGACAGGCATATGTGCTCAGCATTGCCAGCTTATGTGATATTTCACTATGTGGTTTTTCACAATCTTTATTGTTTTTTCTTAAAGCCCCAGCTCCTGGAATCAAGTAATTATGAGAGAATCTCAGCTTTCACTTTTGTTTTTTAAAAATAAGTTTCTATCTCATTTTATTACAGAATAAAATCTGAGAATCTGAACTGAGGTCCTCCTATAGGCTCAGAAACTAGAAGGCATATGAAAATGTATTTTAAAAAAACCCTCATAGTTTTCAAGTAAGTCTCATAATTTTGGGGGACTTGACTCATGGTTATTGAATGCTGAAGGATGGCAATACTGTGTGCTCTGATAGACACTTGCTATCAGACAAAATGTCATGCATGATAAAAATTGATGGCTATGCCTTTCAAAAAAAAAACAAATGGAAAAGCATGTGGCTCATTAGTACCAGTGGTCTCACTGCACTATAAAAATTCAGCTTAATATAATGCTTGCTGTGTCCTTGATAAGCCCATATTTATTTACTCAGCTATTTATTTCATGACCTGGTTAATGATTTGAACAGGTCGCTGCACCATGAGCAACCAAAAAGGAAATCATTGTATGCCACAGAGATGAACTCTCTGGCTACGTCTCTTGGAATATCGCCGAGCCTCACTTGCATAGCTAATGAGCCGCCATTTTCACGGAAGAGGCTCTTGCGCAAGACGGGGCTGTCTACACTGCCCCTTCTTGCGCAAGAAAAACCCTTTTGCGCAAAGCCGTTATGCCAATTATTTTCAGCCGCTTTTCCGCAAAAACTTGCCAGCTGTCTACACTGGCCGCTTGCTTTTCCAGAAAAGCTTTGACACTCCCGTTCGGGCAAAAGTCCTTTTTGCGAGAAACTGTTGCGCAAAAGGGCCAGTGTAGACAGCTAGCTAAGACTTTTGCACAAA
>JANRFK010000975.1:7363841-7382347 GCA_030068395.1 Apalone spinifera | reverse complement strand
CCCCCTCAAGTCCACCCGCTACAGTCTCCAGCCCCCCCAGTCGAGCATCCTCCCCCCCCAGGCAGGGACTGCAGCCCGCGAGCTCCTTACCTGCATCAGGATGGCCCCACCCCAAACTGGTTGGCCATAGACCAGTAGCTGTCTGGGTTGGCCAGCTTCCAGAGGGCAATAGCGACGCGCTTCTGGACGGGGATGGCGGGCTGCAGTTGGGTATCGTGTCTCTGGAGGGTGGGAGTGAGCCAGGCACAGAGCTCGAGGAAGATGGCCTTGCACATCCGAAAGTTGTGCAGCCACTGCTGGTCGTCCCATCGCTCCATGACCTGCCGGTCCCACCAGTCTGAGCTGGTCTCCAGCCTCCAGACCCTCCTGGGTATGGTGGGGATGGGAGCCAGACTGGAGCAGCCGCAGCCACTCAGAGGGACACGAGGAGGAGTTCGGTGTCCACATTCAGCAACAGCAAGTAGGATGCTGGGATCAAGTGCTGCAGGAACTGCAGCATGGCTGTGTGGGGCTGTCACGTGCCTAGGGGCTGCTTGGCTTCATGGCAAACAGCAAAAGGCAAAAAGCTGTGTCATCCCCCAAAAAGTAAAGGGCAAACACAGCCCTGAAGCTTAGCTTTTCCAAAGAGGCTATCAAGCAGGCAGCAGATACAGAGAAGCGGCTGCCCGGGGGGGAGGGAGGTCCCTTTAAGGAGGGAGGGCTCCGGCAACAGCACTCAAGAGCAACTGGTGACCTCTAGCCCAGCTAGAACTGGTTCCAGGTGGCTTTTATATGCAGGAGAGCGTCCAATAGTGTGGACGCTATCTTGCGCAAAAGCGCATTGCAAAAGCAATGCACTTTGAGGTGTGGATGTGCTCTTGCACAAGAACTCTTGTGCAAAAGGCTTCTTATGCAAGAAGTCTGTAGTGTAGAGGTAACCTTAAAGATGCAGAATTGCTATTTTGAGATACGTCCAGTATCCTGAAATAGTGACGCTGTCTAGACGTAGCTCATGAAATGAGGGTTACAGAAGTCAGAGTAAGAAGCCCTTTATTTCGAATTAATTTAAAAATAATGGGCTTGCTGTGTAGATGTGATGTTAATCTGAAATAACTCTGCTGTGTAGACATAGCCTATGGTACAATGTGTAGAAAGCCAGGTGCTATGCTCCCCCGTCTTATAAAATCAAGCTAATTTCTGATAGACTGAAAGACTACCTGGGGGTTCATTTTACCCCAGATATAGTTCCAAAGGTTCATTGTTTACCCCCAAAACAGGATGATCTTGTCCTTATTTTTTCATTCAGCCCCGTAACCTGTTGATTAGTGCTTTGCTCAGGCTGTGAACTGTTCATTGTGAATGCTACAACATGCCATTTGCACACAACCAGCCAAAATGAGATAAGCATCTTCTCCCCTGCCTCCCCGGGAGTATGTGGATGATTCTTGCGTGACCTATCTGCACTTAGAAGGCTACTGACAGCTGGGATTGCGCACAATCACAGACTACTACACAGCTTCCTCTAAGCAAGCACACATGTTCTTAAAGTGAAAACATTACCGAGAAACCACATAGAAAATGAAAAGTTCCTATCTGCCTGCTAAAAGCATCCCAAAGATGTCACCCAGAACCACTGAGGGACTTAGGAAGATCTCAGCGGCAGGACTGGGACTTCCCTTAGACAGAAGCTCCCTGTCCATTTGCTGAGTCAGAAATTGAGACTATTTCTCAATAGCCCTTTCTTTGTTTGTTGGTCTCTGGAAAATCCAGTTTGAACCCAATACAAACGTCTGGTGGCAGCATCTGGAGGTGTTACAACCTGTGTGAATTTGCCTACATGCCCCCTACTATTGTGTTCGCAGAGGTTGTGTTTATCCTCACCGATGGAATTATCTATAGTCCCTGGCCAAAGTGAGACATCAGCCTAATACAGCAAAATCTCCCAAAGATTTTGAAAGGAATTGACACAGCTATCATAATTGGAGTGAGAATAGCTATCATTTAGCAGAGTCCTAGACAAACTATTTCTCCTGGTCATGTCTGAGGATATGTCTAGACTACATGCCTCTGCCGACAGCGGCATGTAAAATAGGCTACCTGACATAGTCAATGAAGTGGGGATTTAAATATCCCCGGCTTCATTAAAATAAAAATGTCTGCCGCGCTGTGCTAGCTCAGCTGATCGTTGGCACAGTGAGGCAGTCAAGACGCGGTTTGGTCGACAGGGAATGCCTTTGTCGACCACTCCTGTAAACAGGGGATATTTAAATACCCGCTTCACTGACTGTGTCAGGTAGCCTATTTTACATATCTCTGGGGCAGGCCCACCAACAGGAGTGGGTGGGATAAAGGGGGCAATGCTTTGGGGTCCTGCGATTCAAAAGGGTCTGTGCCTCTAGGTCTGCCAAAGTGGAACCCCAGCCCTTTAGAATTACCGTTGGAGCGCTGTGCGGCATGTTCCAGTTGGCTCTGAGGGCCAGTAGGGGAGAGGGGAGAGGGGAGCCGGGTCATCCAGGCAGCACTGGGGCCTAGCTAACTCAGCCCCACCTCTTCTGCCTGAGGCCCATCCCTTCTGGGAACATGGATTTGCCTCCCCCCTGCATTGTTCATGGATCCAGTTGATTCCCTTGGCAGGGGAAGGTGGTGAGGGACCATTCTGCTGGTCCTATGCCTCCAGGAAATCTCCCTCCATCAGGGACATTTTTTCCAATCTGGAAAATGCTGTTTTCAAAGAAAAAAATGATGGGAAAGTTTAAAGTGAAACAAAAATTTTTTTGTTTTGGTTTTTCTATAGTTGCATTTTCAAATCTGTTTTTTTAATGAAACCAACAAAAATTTAAGCTTTGCTTCTTTTTGCAGCTTTCCTGCATCCCCTTCCCTCCGCTCCCCAGCATTTTGAATAACGCTTTTTTTCCTTAACATTTTTTTACCAGGCAAATGTTTTTGAGTAGCCATCTCAGTTTCACAGCCTTTCTCCACCATGGTAGTCAGCAGGAAAGTGCAGCAACAGAGCCAAGATAAGGCTCTCTGTTCTCATCTGCAAACCCTTTATAGCCCCTATACTCTAATGCAAATGACTCCTGGGATTAGAGTAACAGAGAATTAGTCTGTGTTCAAAATAGCGAGTATGGTTCAGACATCTTTTCCCTTTTTCTTGCTATCTGTGTCTCTGTCTTTGAGGTATAATTGGCCACAAATTCCTGCAGCTCTCCTCTGCTCTGGCTGCACGGTACAGCAATGCCTTTGGCTATGGGCTTTTTACGTATATTTCATTAACATTCAAAGTTGACACTTACTTGCTAATGATCTCCCAACATTTAATAAACACAGCCTAAGAGTTTTATAACCTGTTAACTTGCAAGTGGCAGTAATTAAACAAAAATGATAAATAATTAAGGTCTAATTACATGGTATCAGTCATTTCATTTTCCGGCAGGCGCTCTAAGTTCATTGCCACTGCTGATTGGGGGCCCTTTCAGAATTGCTTGGCACTCATTTGTAAGTGGCTGGATGAAGAATCAGAAGCCATGTGGCTTTATGATGGAGAAGAAAGGGAAAATGTGCTTCATTAGCTACGTAATTGTCCTTTTCTACCTCTGAAGATAATCCCCACCGAGGCTATTGCATGACATGAGTTTTGGGAGCCAGAAAATAGAGTCATTATGTCTCCACTTCCTGTGATAGACCAAATTGTAGAAAAGGGGTTGGATATAAGCAGGCCTAAGCCACTTGCTCACAAAGCGCCAATGATTCCCCCTGACCTTGGGTCTGGCTTTAGATCCAGCCTTTGTGATATGGGCACCACACAAGAGAATGAACTAAAATCTGGGATCCAGGCAGATGCTCATTTCTGTAGCGGGATCCAAACTCATGATTAAATCCTCAGCTGGTGTGAATTGGCATAGCTCCATCTGAGCTCCAATTCAGAGCAGGTGAGTCTCTGCATTTTAGAACCATCTCCAGTGGCTATCGGAGACACAGCCAATGCAGGGAGGATTTTGGGGGCTGGACTCTATGACCTCCTGAGGTCTCTTCCAATCCCGTGGCTATGTCTACACTGCAAGAACTGTTTTGTGCAAGAGTTCTTGAGCTAAAGTACTTGTGCAAGAGCGCGTCCACACTGCTCAAGAGAGTGTCCACACTGGCGGGATGCTGTTGCGCAAAGACCTCCCCCAGGAACCACTTTGGACAAGGCAAAAGGGCACCAGTACTTTCCGTGGGCAGGGGTTGGAGCTCCTCTCAAACATGTGCTTAAAGGGACTGAAAGCTGTAGCAGTGCCTGTTGTGGTTGTCCTCTGCCTCTTTGGACACCACAACTGCATGCTGTCTGTATGAGGTAACCTGCAGGAGGTGTGACCTGCACCTTTGGGGGGTTGGCTGCTTCCAGCTGGCATCCCCTCTCCCTCCTCCAGGCAGGATGTGTGTGAACAGCAGGGTCCCAGGTGTGCCTTGGAACTGCTTGCCAAATCCACATGCCACACAGTCAGGCTGCACGAGGTTACACGGCATGCAGCTTGCCTGAGTGACACTCTCCCCCACCCCCAGGCACCTGCCTCTCCCACCCTTGAAAGTGAGAAGCACAACACTCACTGGAGGATCCATCGCTGGCCTCGGATGAGGCCCAGGAGATGTCCTGGCTGCTGGGCACTGGCTCAAAGTGGAAGGTGATTGTGCTGGTGCGGTTCTCTTCCTCGTCTGATGATGCAGTGGTCCTGGGAAGCCAATTCTTGCGCAACAACTCCCTGCTGCCTGGCCACACCACCCTCTTGTGCAAGAAGCCTTCTTCCTTGTATGGAGCATCAGAGCTCTTGCTCAAGAAGCCCTCTGTTCTGACACTGTACTGTAAATTTACTTGCACAAGAACGCGCATGCAGTGTAGATGCTCCGCAAGTTTTTGTGCAAAAATGGACTTTTTTGCACAAGAAGTCTGCAGTGTAGATGTAGCCTGTGAGTCTATGATTCTGTGAGTCTATAATCTTCCATTGCCTGGTGAAATGAGGGGAGTGTCAGCTGGGAGATCACAGCTGGCTCCCTTTAGGAGTGGGACAACAAAGCAGGCAGAGAGCTGGTGAAAAAAGGGAATGGTATGCACATCTGTAGTCTTTTTAAGCACAACACAAGGACAGCAGAGGCAAGTGCAAGCCCAGGAGATGAAGTCCTCTATGTTTCTAACAGTATGGGCAGACACAGGGCTAATAAAAAGGAGGGGAGCTAGCAGTACTGAAAACTGAAGCTCCTTCTCTCATGAGAGAATTAAATGAATTATGGAAAAATAGCATGGGGAATGGAACCTCTTGTTCTTCCTCTTGGAGGTAGCACTTGTCAACTACTGGGAGTAAATGGTTTTCCTCCCTTGGTTTCACTCAGCTGAAGATAAGTCCTGAGCTGGTGTGTTTGATTAAAGGCATGCCAGAGCCAGCACATGATCAAGAGGTTAAACTAGAAACTGAATCCCACTCTGTTTAGTGGCAGAATCAAACCCAGCTTCACCCTCTAAAACAGAGGGAACAAGTGCAGTATATCCACTGGGGATTCAAGCAGGCAAGGTGTTTCTTTGACATTTCCTCAGCTTATCATTCTGTGATGCTTTGGATGGCAAAGACTGGGCAGAAAGGAAGTTCTCCAGAGGGAGCAATTAGTGCAATAGGGTGGCAGTAGAAAAGGGCAAAGCTCCTAGAAAATAGGGACACATTAGCTGCCTCTGGCAGTGTGTGAGGTGTGGTTCTGTGTTCCAGGAACTGAAACATTTTCTTGACACCAGATAACAGAGTCACATGGTCCTGCCACCAAACGACCTGATTGGCCTGGGTCAATTGGTACTACTAGCCAGCTGCCTGTACATATGCCACTTGGGACCTCAAGAGTTTAAGGCTAAACAGACCAAGAAGGAGAAGTTCTGCTATGGAGTAAGTTCCCTATGGGGATTCAGATTTGGACTGAGATTTGCCTACTCCCCACTAATGGGGACAACTGCCCCAGTGATTCAAAAGGGCCTGGGGCCCCCAGCTGCTACCACTGCCACCACTACTACAACAGACATGGTGGCTGGTGCTCAAGACCCTTTAAATCACTGCCAGAACCCTGCACGGTGCACTTGAGGCAGCTCTGAGGGCTGCGAGGGATACATGTGGCATGTTCCAGGTGGCACCGAAGCTGCCTTGGGGAAACTAGCCCCAACCCCTTCCCTTCTGCCTAAGGCCACACCCCTTCCAGCGACCTGGGGTTGGACTCCTCTCTGACTTATTCAGGGGCCTGGCAAGGCTGTCAGCCCCACAATGGGAACCTCTCACAAGCTCAGCCCAAGAGGAAAAAGAAGAGCTGCCATCTGCTACCTCTCCCCCAGTTCTCTTCTAATTTTTAGCTCCTTCCTTCCTGATTCTTGCTGCTCCCATCATGTCCCTTTTATAATGGAGGCAGAGCTTATTTATGCAGAGCTACCCCATTGGTCTGGCTGCCCTGCACATTTCTGCTCTCAGGTCAGGCAACCGTAATCATTCCTCTGACAAGAGAAAGAAATAGGGTAAACCCTTCCTTAACTTTGGTTGGGTCTGTTGCACTTCTGGGCCAATGGCCCTACTTCAATGCAACACACCTCATAAAAGTGTCTACAAAAGACGCATGAGTCAGGCCAATTTTCAATAGCACATAAGTGACTTAGGAGTGACTTTCCTTGGCCTTGAGCTCCTATGTCACTACCAATTAACTTTCTATGTACTCATCCTGACCTATTCCCCAGAGCAGGTTGGCCACCATATTCTGCACTAAATGAAGCTTCTTCAGAAGGTAGCTCCATGTAAGAAATATAGCAATGCTCCAGCCTGCAGATGGTTAGATATCCCACAAGGTCTACACCTACAAGGAAGGGCTACCACTTCTTAGCTAACTACAGATGAAGATAAAGCAGTGGCAGAAGCATTGCTACCTGGGAATCCAAGAGAAGTTGGGCTCCCAAAGGATCCCGAGATTGCCAGCTTCTTTGATAAACAATGGACATGGTCCATCAAGAGATGGTGAAAATGATGGAGGCTGTAATGTCCTCATTTGTTTCTAATGAAGTAAAGTTATCTGAGCACCTATCACTAATGTAGACATCATCTTCATGCAGTGCAACGTAGTTTTGCCAGAGGAGAAAGTGTACAGAGCATTAGCTGAGAAGTGCAATGCACCATTCATCTAGACAGGAGATTGTTGTTGCTGAAGTATAATAATCAACAAGAGTTTGCTGCAGAGAGATTAGAAACGCTATAACGTTCTGGTCACCAGAGTACATTAGACACAACCCATGCAACAAAGTTGTGTCTAATGCCTCATAAAGGCTTATATTCAAAGATGAGTGTTATGGGCCTCACACTGCTGCAGATTTAACCGGACAGTCCTGCATGTGGTACTAGACATGATACATGTGCTTCTTGCCAAAATCCTGGTCTGTAGGTACCAGCTGAAAGAGAAAGGACTAAGCTGGTAGAAGCTGTGCTAAGCTCCTCTCTACTGGATGTTATTTTTTGCCTTAAAAAAAAGCTGACAAAAACTTGACACACAATCTGCCAAGGGGTCTGTTTCTTCTTGACTATGTGGATCACCATCAGCCAGTCTTCTCATTGCCACTATTGCACAAACTCAATTGTCTTAAATTACCAGTACCCTGCTCTGCCTGCCGTATACTTTGGTGTCTGTGCATTAAATATTTATTGGAAAATTCATTATTTGGGCATTAAATATTTATTGGCATGAAAGGAGGAATCAGATGATTTGTATTTGGTTTCTACAAATTGTCTTGGAATTGAAAATGTCTGGTTTTTACAGGGTGTGGGAGTTGCTGATTTTTCACTCCTGGACTTTTTTGTGGCAACACTTTACTGCCTGTCCGTCAGACACCCTTTTTCCTACTGTAGCTAGCTGCCTGCACTGTGGAGATTAACTTTGTCATCAGTATGCTTGCATTTTGTTTACCAACCCTATAGTTTAAGAAAAATTCTCCCTCCGCTTGTACAAAGCAAACACTCAAGACACTCAAACTTCAATATAATTGCAATTCTTACTGGGAGATGTCTGCTTGTGTTGTGTCTCTTTAAGTAAAGTTTATGGCCTAAAAAGTAATTGATTTGCAATGGTATTTCAGATGAGTGCTTAGGGACACTTCTGTGCTCTTGTGTAGTACAGTTGCCTAGAGAAAACCATTGCCTAGGCAAAAACATTGACTTTTTGTGATGTGGTCTCTTCTGATACACTCAGCAGGGGTGAGATTTGCTCTATTTTTATGGGATTGTCTGCGATTTTTACAAAAACAGTTTGGACACCAAGTGCTGTCTTGGAAGTTCTGCTGAGGATTAGCTGATGGGTGTGGGTAAAGAGACAGACACTCCTTGCTTTGCTTTTCTGCACATTCCATTCTCTTGCTCATTGGATTATGTGTCAGCCCATTTCTGGAGGAAAATCATTTTAAGGGAGGGAATGGAATAGGCTGGGAATTGATGGAGCAAAATATGGGGTGATGAAGGGAGAGATTGTTGGAATGAGGGCCCTGGATTTCATTTAGGAAAAGTGTTAGTGAAGGTTTGCCCAATGCAGCTTGGAGAGTCATTTGTTCATGGAATTAGAGATGAAAGAAACCTGGTTAGGAGAACATCAGCTAAGCACAGGGGATGAAATCCTGACTGCCTTAACCTCAATAGGGCTGGGATTTCATCAATTGTTTTCATGGGTAGATCCAAATTGTAATGAAGTTTGGATTCTGGGTTCACATTCAAGGCTGAATCAGGCAGAGGCACATCTTTGACTCAGACCTGATAGTCTTCAAGCCCTGGTCTATACGAGGACTTTATTTTGAAATAACCCCCCAAGTCAAATTTATAAGTGGAGCATCCACACTACCAAACCTGTTATTTCAAAATAATGGGCCATGGAATTCGAACTCTGTACTATTTTTCATCAGGACTACTGCTAATTCCGAAATAGTTATTTTGAAATAATGGTAGAGTGGTTGCTCTGGTGCTGCTATTTCAAAATAATTGGCCTCCAGAAACCTCTTGCAGCTGCAGTTCTGACAACTCTGGCCACACCAAGCTTCTCCAATGCCCTCCTCCTCCTTCAGAGCTCTAAAAGCCCTTGGAAAAGGAGAAGGGCTTCTCACATGTGGCCAGCTGTATGAGCCCCGTGTGAGAGACCAGGACCCAAGGCAGACAAAAGTAACCCCAGTGCACCCTCAGACACTCCGATGGCTGCCATCACTTCTCCTGCTCCTATGGCCACCACTGCCCAGGGACTCAGGAGAGCTCTGGCCTGGACTGGAGCAGAGATCCTTGACTTCATCAAGGTGTCAGGGGAGGAGTCCAACCTCCAGGATCTCCGCATCAAGAAGCACAATGCCAACATATATGGCAGGATCGCCACCAGCCTGGTCAAGAAAGGGCACACCAGAACCCTCAACCAGGGTTGGTTCAAAATAAGAGCTAGACCTATCACAAGGCCAGGTAGCAGAGCAGATGCTCTGGGATGGCACCGCATACCTGCCATTACTACGAGCAGCTGGATGCCATCCTGGGAGAGGGGCTGGTCACCTGTACCACAGTCATCATCAAGTCTGGCCAGGACATGCCTGGCATCAGCCTGAAGGAGAGCAGGGTGTTGGAGGAGGAGGCGGCCAGCCAGGTGACTATGCCTGCCAGCCAGGAGCTGCTCCTCACTTGGAGTTGGTCTCCCCCACGCAGAACATCTCCCAGGATTCTGAGAAACCGAGGGAGGGCACTTCAGGTGAGTTCTCTTTCTATATCTACATGTGGGGGGACACAGAAGGACGCCAAGCCACCCTGTTCCTCCTTCTTGCCTGCAGGCTCCTGGCCTTGTTGGCACCTTCCAGATGGTGTACCTGTATCCTTCATCCAGGGACTTCAGAAAGAGTGCCAGAAATGGGCCACTGATCCGCAGGAGCACCAGGCTGACTGGGAGGAGTGTTGGGCTGATGGGGAGCAGAGAAAGGTCACTTGGGAAGAGCTGGAGTGACAGCATGACACCATGTTCACTATCCTCACCTTAGTGGAGCTCATGGTGTCATGCATGGAGCAGGCCACCAGCCACCTCTTGCTTCCATGGCTTCCCCTCCAAGACTCCAAGGTGATATTAAAAATCACTATAGGTATGTCCACCTCTCCTACCCTCATGGAGCGGTCCAGGAAAAAAGTGCCGGTGTGCAACTTTCAGAAGAGGCATGAGTTCCAGATGATGCAGGCATCATGCTCTTTTCTCGACCATCCCACACTGATGTTGGGAAAGTGTCCTTTGTGATCCACGAGGGCCTGTAGCACCCTGGAGAAGTACCCCTTCCTGTTGATGAACTCCGAGGCATGATGGTCAGGGACCAGGATGGGGATGTGTATGCCATCTATGCTCCCCCAACCCTGCAGTTGGGAAAGCCCATGGCAGCAAAGCCATTGACAATGGTGTTCACGTTTCCCAGAATGATGATTCTCCATAGCAGCATATGGTTGATGGCCTACGCTACCTGCAGGAGTACGGCCCTGACTGTGGATTTCCTCACACTGAACTGGTTCCCGATGGAGTGGTAGCTGTTCAGCGTGGAGAGCTTCTACAGGGTGATGGTCACACACTTTTGCATGGGGATGCAGGTCTCATGTAGGTGTCCTGTTGCCTGAGGGTGGGGCAAGAACTCACAGAGCTCCAGGGAGATAGCCTTCTGCATGTGGAAGTTCTGCAGCCACTGCTGATCATCCTATCCCTGCAGGACAATATGGTACTACCAGTCCAAGCTTGTCTCCATCCACCAGAAGTGGCATTCCATGGTGTCCAGGGGATTGAGGGGCATGTGCAGCAGCAGGAGTGCCAGGACCTGGGTGAGCAGGGCCTGCGGGCTATGCTGGGGTTCATTCTTCTTATCCTCATCCTCACCCTGCTAGAGCTACATGCAGGCAGTTTGGAAATTGTCACGTTATTGTATTCTAAAGATCACTCTTGCACCCATGGGGCGGAGGGGTTTGCCCCAAAAGTCTGTATAAAGGGGGCCATGTGAGGTGTCACATGAAAGCTTATGTTCTACTGAATCTGTATATGCTATTCATGTACTTGTATAATATCTGTTTGTGGAGTTATAAATATGTACTCTGTGTTGATGCTGGAAAATTCTCTGTCTGAGGCAGAGCAATGTGCCAGAAATGTTCGTTCAATGGCTATGCTAATTAGCGAGGCTCCAGGGACAAATGATCTCTAGGTGCCAAAGACACGCCTGAGGAATGAATCTGGATGCCCGAAGACCAGCCAGAATAATGATTGCTGGCTTGGGACACAAAGATAGGTCTCTGGGCCATGTGACCCACTCCAACTTGGAAGAGACCAGGGACGGATATAAAATGCCATGTGGCAGACTCCATTTTGGTCTTCAGTTTAGCTCCTGATCCCAGATGCAGCCTTGCAGGGAACTACGAGCCGGAAAGAACCGTGGACCCATCCTGACATAGTATGTACATACGAGACACATAAGATAGCAGTTTATAACATCTCTGCTAAGAGCGTGTATCAAGAACTGGGTGATTCGCTGCATGTAATGTATTCTCCTTAACAACCTTACTCTCATGCTTTTCTTTCTTTTATGAATAAACCTTTAGATTTTAGATTCTAAAGGATTGGCTCAGAGTGATCATGTGGGTTAGATCCAGAGTATAAATTGACTGGGACCTGTGGCTGGTTTCTTGGGACCGGAAGAACCCGTTCGGGGTAGGTGAGATTAGGTTCTAAAACCCCTCACTTGTGTGTTAGGTCCAGGGCTGATTGGGGCACAGGAAGAGCTGGGGTGTCAGAAGAGTTTTGCTCATGAGGCTTCTGGCTGGCCAGATTGGCAGCTGAAGCGCTCGGCGATTGGTTTGTGACCTGTTCGGAAGGTCTCCAGTCTGGGGCTGTAAGGAGCCCCAAGTTTTGAGCAATTCGCCCTGAGCGGATGCCCTGAGCTGTGCCCAGACCTGGCCCGGCCCATCACAGAAGTACTGCACCATGAGGCACAGTGTGAGGACCATGAGCCTGGCACTGCTTTGTAGCAGGCTCTGACTCCCTGGTATTAGTGCTGTGGTGTCTGTGCAGGCAACCAGAGCACAAGAAGGTGCATGCCCACCGTGTCCTTTTTCTGTCCTGAGATGGGGGAGACAGTGGAGGAGTGGCATGTGAGACATGGCCGTAGAGAGGAGCCCCTGTAAGCATGCGTTGCATCTTGCTGGACCAAGCAGTCACAGGTAGTATTTGTTCTCCTGGTGCCTCCGCAGAGTGTTTCCTGGGGCTCTAAGTCCTAGGTAGCTTCCGTTCAATGTGGGCAAACTATTTCAGACTAATTCAAACTAGTTTTAAGGCTTCCCTGTAGTGAGGACATGCTAATTCAAATTTGATAAATAGGTAGTTATTAAGTCGAATTTAATAATTTCAAAATAGTTTCCTAGTGTAGTCACGGGCCAAATGCAGCAAGCTCTTCTTGCACAAGCTTGGCTTCAGAAGAAATCTTGTCCCAGTCAGCCATTGGGAAGCATAGTCATTTCCCAAGGCCAGAGGGAACACAGAAAGAACCAAGACTAAGCACTGCCGCAATATATATAATATCAAAAAGGTTGATCCCCTCAGCCTGTCAAATCTGCCACCTGCCAAGTACTGGTATAGCCACTTGGGAAATTTTTCACACAAACAGTTTGCCAGGAAAATGCAGTTTGGAATAGATCAAAACATTTGTGAATTTAGGTGATATTTGGGAGAATAATTTTGTCTGAAAGAAAAAAGAATGTTTTTTTTCTTCCCAAATAAGTCAAAGCATTTAGTTTTGATGCTTTTGAAACAAAATATTTTGACTTTTCATTTCAACACGACATTTTGTTTTGAAATGTAGCTAGATTTATATTTTAAGGGTACAAACAGCTCAAAGTGTAACTAAATAAAATGAAACAAAACCAACCAACCAGCCAAAAATGGTTGTGGGTTGAACAAAACATGCACTTTGACCCATTTTTTTGAGAGGGGGGATGTTTCATTTTGGTGACAAAAAATCTTTTTTGAGTCAACCTGTTTTTTTTCTCTAGGTTTTCCTGTTCAGCCACCGAACCAAAAAAAAATCAATTATTTGCTCAGTTCTCCTTCTGCTCTTCTCAGTCCTGCCAAACATCACAGCTGGATCTAAGATAATCAGTTCCTAACATCTACAGTATGCTTTGGATGCAGGATGCTCTACAAAATACACACTCCTCACTCTGCAAAAGTGATTACATTCTATTGTGTCAGGCACTAGTTGCGACACATTTATTCAGTTTATTCTTAAGTCATACATATGGATGCTTTGGACTACAATGACCCCTGTGAAGTCATTATAGGCACTTACATCCATGAGTCGCATAAAGGGCACATTAATAAGCAGTAAATAGAAGGAGACAATAAGGGGCCCAAGAAGTCATTAAGTCCATTGTGTCAGTCTGATTGTAGCCTGTGGAGGCACTGAATCTGCAAACTAAAAATATCTTTAGGAAATGCTGTTGACAGTTACTGTAAATTGGCAGCGGCATCCTCCTCACAGATGCACAGGCCACCAGATCTGCTCAGAGCAACACACTCTAGTGGGCATTCAGCTACGCTGGCATACCAGAAATATACAAAGGGGCAGGCTTTTCAGAAACAAAAACCATTCTCAACAACTGAGTTTAATACAAGTGAAAGTATGCTCTCAAATTTGGACTAAGCCCTACACTGTCGTTCTAGGAGCTGTACAAAAACATAGAGGCTACGTCTAGACTGGAGTGCTTTTGCACCAGAGCTATGCAAATGAGGCTCAAAGTTGGAATATTGCCGAGCCTCATTTGCATAGCTAATGATCTGCCATTTTCGCGGAACAGGCTCTTGCGCAAGACGGGGCTGTCTACACTGCCCCTTCTCGTGCAAGAAAAACCCTTTTGCGCAAAGCCGTTATGCTGATTATTTTCAGGCATAATGGCTTTGCACAAAAGGGTTTTTCTTGCGCAAGAAGGGGCAGTGTAGACAGCCCCGTCTTGCGCAAGAGCCTCTTCTGCGAAAATGGCAGCTCATTAGCTATGCAAATGAGGCTCGGCGATATTCTAATGCTAAGCCTCATTTGCATAGCCCTGGCGCAAAAGCGCGCCAGTCTAGAGGTAGCCAGACAGTCTCTGCCATGAAAAGCATTCATTCTAAAGTGACATGACGAATGGGTTGGGTGGGGAAAAACAAATGGTCTGTCATGGGTTGAGCTTAATACCGGCCACTAAAGCTAGATTAAGGCAATCCAGTGCCCTGAGACAGTGGCTCTCAACCTTTCTAAACTATAGTACCCCTTTCAGGAGTCTGATTTGTTTTGCATACCCCCCAGTTTCATCTCACATAAATACTTCTTGCTTACAAAATCAGACATAAAATATACAAAAGTATTACAGCACACTATGCTGAAAAATTGCTGCCTTTCTCATTTTTAGCCATTTAATTATAAAATAAATCAATTGGACTATAGAGCAGTGTAAGCTCTACATTGTATGTATGAAAATGTAGTTTGTACTGATTTCACTAGTGCTTTTATCTAGCCTGTTGTAAAAGTAGGCAAATATCTAGATGAGTTGATGTACTAGGGATACACATACCTCTGGTTGCAAACCACTGTGTTAGACAGATCCAACCCCATGCTCCTGCCCATCTTGGGATGACTATGAAGGTGTCACTCTCATAAGATCTGCCTCCTGGGGTCCTCCCTGTCACTGGCCTACTGTTCCCAGCCTTTAGGCAGGCTGAAGCCAATGCAAAGGATAGTGTCACCTCACTCAAGCAAGCAGAGGGCCACAGGTGTGATAATCCCAGCTAACAACCGCCCCTGCAGAGCACTAATAATTTGGCTGTAATGGCCTGCCAAGAGTATCAGTTTCAGAGGTACCAACTGATTAAGATGTATGAGGCAGCCCCACCTTTCAGAGTTATTGTTTCAGGCTCTTTGCAGATTTGGGCAGATGCTACCACATTCAGGTCATATTTTCAAGCTTTTCTTCACTATTACTGGGCAAAGGGACATTTCTTTTTTAATGAAAAACTGACATTGTGTTATCATTACATGATTCCAGGAGCTGGGGCCTAGGTGAGTATTTAGGCCTTAATCTGGCCCTGCTGACTACCCCAGCTGGTACTGGTCACTGATGGGGACTATATGACAATCGTTTGATCTAATATGGCATTTCCTATGACCTTTGTTATGTCTCTGGCTCTTCACACAACAAAGCAGTATGAAAAAATTCCACAAGCACAGCTGGGTCCCCAATAACCATGTTAACTAAATATACTAAAATACTCCCGGCCTATCTACATATATACAGCTATTCTGACTGGTTTCAGATGGCTTCTAAAACATAGAACACAGTAAGTGCCTCTGCAGGGATCACAAACTTCTTTAAGGGATACTACCCTAGTCCTATATAGCATATTCCTAGGAGGAAATTTTAGACCATAGAAAACTGCTGAGAAAAAAGAGTAAACGAAGATGATGTGTATTGCAAGCATGCAACTAACCTTGGCCTAACAAGGATTGGGACCATGAGGTAACGAGTGCAAATGACTTTAATTGCTTTAACCTACTCTGAAAGGAGGGGAAAGGGGAAACTCACTTTCAGTATCCGCAATCACACTTACAGTCCGACAAAATACAGGCTGGCACCAGACACCAGAAGTTCATGTTGAGGTTCATGCTGTTGGTATCTTCCCATGATGAGCCCAGAACTGGTTCGCTGGCCAGGCGATCCGAGCAGAGTGCACCCTCGGGAGGTCCTGCTTGGTGATTCCCATTCGGGTTCTCTCTCTTTTCATTGGATCAATGATGTCACAGGCCATGTGCAGCTTCTGGGTCCATAGGCCTTCCTCCCTGTCCTCTCTGGGCTGTGTGCACTCTGTGCAGGGGGCCATGTGCACTCATGTTAAGGTGAGTAAAAGTTCACCCACTGCATGTTCGTTTCCCACACACATTCCCATGCATTCATTCAGGAAGTGGGAACCATAAGGGGAATTTACAGAACCCTAAGCCGATAACAATTCAGCTTTACATCAATTATAACTTGCAAACAGGTAACAATGTCCTTCGCCTTCATCAATGTGGATTTGGGTTTTGAAATCCACCCCCAAAAAGAAAAGGAATAAAAATATTTCCCACCTGACCTGATTGTGAATTCTCCAACATGATGAGAGATAAGGTGGGTTAGTGTCACGGGGTCTCCTGGTGTCTGGGGCACCCCTAGTCATTCCCCTTGGGGTACAGCCCCTAATGTCAGGGCCGGCTCAGCCTACCGGGCTTCTTGGCCAAATCAGATTCACCCCCTATTAGGGTCAATACGGCTGCTCGGGCCTAGTCACAAAATCCAGTCCACCCTCTATTAGGGTCAGTACAGCCTCTCAGGCCTAGTCACAAGTCTACTCCACCCCCTCTTAGGGTCAATACAGCCTCTCTGGCCTAGTCGTTAGTCTATTGCACCCCTATTAGGGTCAATACGGCCTCTGTGGCCTAGTCCCAAACCCAGTCCGCCCCGGTAGGGTAATTATGGCCCCTGGGGCCTAGTCACAAGCACAGCCCTACGCCCTCAGGGTGGAGACAGTTTTCCAGCCTGGTTCGCAGGTAAGCTCCCTCCAAAATCTCGGGAGCTGGATTATGGTGGGGCAGGGAGGTAGGGGGACCTAGGCCTTCCCAGTCCACCGGGTCCTGGCCCAGGGCCTGTTGGCGGCGAATGCGCTCACTGCCTGCTTGGTGGGGAGGCTGTCGGAACATGCAGAGCTCCCGGATGACAATCCTCCGCCCTGGGCCACTTCCTACCCCACCGGTGCACGGCGCTGTCCTTGTGTGTGGCTCCTGCAGTCACTCCCAGTCTGGCGACCCCTTGCCCAGCATTGTTGCTGCGACTGCTGTGGCGGCTGGTGCTGCTCTGGGAGTGGCGGCACCGGGGGGCGGCTATGGTTGCAGAGGCTGCTCAGGAGCTCCTGCCTGAGCTCCTTCCCCTCCAGTGGTCATCCCCCGCTGTCCCGAGTAGCCCTCTTTTATACCCAAGTAGAGGGAGTATGCCCAGCAGTCTACAGGGGCTGTGGCCTCCCTGGCCCTTACAGTGGAGTTAACCCCTTCTGGCCTAGTGCGGGGGGATCTTACCCCGTCACAGTTAGGTAATAACTTTTATTGGAATATCTTTTATCTCCTGTTGGTGAGAGAGACAAGCTTTCAAGTCACACAGAGATCTTCAGGTCTGGGAAAGTTACTAAGAATGTTACAGCTAAAAACAATAAGCATACTTATTTAATTGTGAAACTCTTCATACTGTATCTGGACCTGAAGAAGAGCTCCACGTAACTTGAAAGCTTGTATCTCTAATATCTTGGAACCAACATGGATAAAACACTGCGGCTATGTCTACACTGCCCAGTCTTGTGCAAGAACATATGCAAATGAGGTGCGGTGATGAATATCGCCGTGCCTCATTTGCATACATAGTGAGCTGCCATTTTTGCTCAAGAAGGGGCAGTCTACACTGCTCCTTCTTGCGCAAAACCCCCCTCTGCCTGAAAATAAGCGGCAGAATGGCTCTTGCGCAAGAGGGGGTTTTTGTGCAAAAAGGAGCAGTGTAGACTGCTCCTTTTTGCGCAAAAGCCCCTTGCACAAAATGATGGCTCATTAACTATGCAAAAATTCCACAAGCACAGCTGGGTCGCCGTGCCTCATTTGCATATGTTCTTTTGCAAGACTCTGCAGTGTAGTCGTAGCCTGGGTCTCCAATAGGATGTCTAACTCACATTGAATAATGCATATTAATTACTTTGCTACAAACTTTATTGTTCAGTGCATCACCAATACAGCAGTTTATTTATAAAACAAAAGGGACAACACAAGCAGTGTATCTATCCAGGATTCCAATGCCCAAATTTCAGCCAGCATGGAATTTTTACAATCATGTTCTAGCATAAAAGTTTTTCTTTTGTCTAAAGTTTTCTTAGTTCACATACACACAAGAGGAAAAACAAAACGTCAAAGGAAGTAAAATTTGCATATGGAAAACAAAGGCAGAAGCATTTCCCATTGTTAAAAAAAAAGAAAGAAATGTGTGAGAACAGTGCCAGATTGACAGTCTTGGAGATTGAACTCCTCTGTCTACAGAATGAGTCAAGTTTGGACATCATCATATACATGGCCCAACATTGCTTCAGCAATGCAACTCAACTCTATGGCTGCATCTACACTGGCGCGCTTTTGTGCCAAAGGTATGCAAATGAGGCTTAGTGTTAGAATATCGCCGAGCCTCATTTGCAAAACCCTGTAGTCTAGACACACTCTAGGTGAAGATAGTAATAGCATTTATGAAATGGCTTGGCAGGTTTCAGTCCACTTGTTAGTGGGCAGAGGTGTCCCCATTACAAACCTGTCATCATCACTATTAACTGCCCTGTTCTTACTTGTCATCTTAGCAAAGGCTAAACGATAGGATGTGCCATGGTGGTTAAACATTGCCCTTATTCCTATAGGCTACGTCTACACTGGC